>OZ038497.1:57896013-57933513 GCA_964036315.1 Acanthosepion esculentum
CATGGGTAAACAAATATATATGAAAAGACAAAGACATGAAAAGTTACATAGTGTTTGTATGGAGAAATTATGTGTGTGTGTGTGTGTTGTAAGTGTTCGTACGTACGTGTATTGTTCTTAGCGCGTTCCCAGAATTTGGGGAACACTGTATCTGTGAGAGGTCACATATTGGCCTAAGTGAAAAAGAGAGAGATTTTACCTCACCTACGCGCGAGGTAGCGGCCCAATGCCTGAGTCGAAAGAGAGAGAGAGAGAGAGAGAGAGAGAGAGAGAGAGAGAGAGAGAGAGAGAGAGAGAAGGGTCAGCCAGTATTTATAGCAAGGGAAGAGATACCCCTGTTGAAGGATTAAGGAACTGAGGAGGAGCTAACTCCGAAAATAGCCTTTCATAACTGCTTCAGCAAGTTGGTATAATAATCTTCATTGTTGGTGTTGCCTTTTTTTAGATTGTCAATCAAAACACTGCTTTTGCATCCCAAGAAACTGAGACCATCCCTGCTGATAAAATGACTTTGGCCTTCTTTGGAGCAGGTGAGAAGCGCTGCGTAGATTATCTTTTGTTCAAAATGATAAACACATCACTCATCCTGGGTTAGCAAAGGTTCAAGAAAACCACCTGGATCTGAAACAGATCTCAGATTTTCACGTGATTAGCTCAGCCTGTTACGATTTTAAACGGGTGTCAGAAGACGTGACACTCACCGAACAGAGACCATCGTCATACCAACTTCACTGCGCAGAATATTCACAACTCTCGCGCGGGTTATGCTAATGGCATCAATTATTTGAGTTATATTCAATCGTCGGCCATCCATCATTATGTGGTGAACACGTTCAAAGTTTTTGCCTCTGTTGTGACAACTGCAGGACGTTCAGACTATGAGTCATCATCAAGACTCACCTTTTCCCACCTAAATTCAAGTGCCTATTTATGCACTGTTGATGATGTTGGAGCAACCGTGTCAGTATGTATGGCCTTGGGGACTAAACCCTTTTTGCGCAGGTACTTAACACGGCGATGACAATTTTTGTCCATTTTCAAATGAAGACGGTGCTAGTTACATTTGAAAACTTCTTTGAACAGTTATATGTTAGTTTACCTGGAAAGAACCAATGCAATTATTAATAAGAGGCGAAATGAATGGATGCAAGATTCCACAGTTCTCGCATCACTCCTTAATTATTAGGCCAGCCTCTTGTTTTTCCCCCTATTAAATTACCCCCTATTAAGAAGATAACGACTGAAGTTGCATTTAATATTTTGGAGATCGTAGTTGGAAGGAAAGGAAGAAGCCGGGAGATAGTTCTACAGGTGATAAGTGCAAGAAAAGAATCTATTAGAATCGAACTTACGGTGACATCTAACTAGTTCAACAATAAAACGATGAGACCTATCTAGTAGTACGCTTAAATCACGCGGTTGAGAGACCAAGGAGGGGAACACATTAGGGCAATTGCCATAGAAATATCTATAGAAAATACAGAGTGACAGTGACTGATGTTAAGTTGCCAGTTCAGGGTCGATAATATTACATACAGTTCTGGGGATTTTGTCGAGAATCGTGAGATATGTAACTGCAGCATCAGATGAGATTTCGCAGCTAAATTCAATTCTCGGATGAATGTTAGAATTAAGCAGTGGCCGTTTTTATACTTGATTCTATCACTGTTTTTTATTGAGTCTATACGAAAATAAATTGATTCGGTTTATACTAGAGGCTATGGATAAACGTCGGTCGGGTTTAAGTCTATATGCAAATATTCGACCATATGTGAGTCGTCAAGCATCCACCCAGTAAGCAACCCTTGTTTTGGGGGAGTTTTACTATTCTGCCGGGTATACAGTTGGCGCTATTCTGGGCTCCTTCGATAGCACACACTTGAACATATATCAACATCTGAAGCAACAGTTTTCTTGCAACAGAATGCGGCTTATTCGATGAGGCACAGTTGTGCATATATCATATTTACTTAATAATTATTTCAAATTAATACAGAATTTTAAGATATTTAAAACTTTATAAATTATTATAATTAATATTTTAAAAAAGAAAACAATTCTTGTAAAAATTCCTTATTCATCGAAATTTGTTTCTAACGACAATAGTGTCAATAATATATTTTATCTATAAATGCAATTAAAAGAATTTTTAATTAAATAATGTCTTAGTTTTCTGCTCTCTTTAATTTACAATTCTGAACTGATTCTGTTAAGCTGTGTTATGAATAATCAAGAGTGGTCTTCCCTTGTTTTATTACTCACCTCTTTGAGAGACCTATTCTGTTTACTGTGACTATAAAATGACACTGTACGCGAACCTTGTATTCTCAGTTGAATAAAGCTTTCTTAAAGCCTACACCTGCGTACTTTTGTCTTTATACTGTGGTCATGATTTATAAAAAAGAAATTGATGATTTTAATTTTCCAAGAGATAATAACTAGTATAAACATTGAGTCCTACAAAAAGGAATTTATCGAAATTTCAAAAAATTAAATAATTATAGTTAACACATCTAAAAATAAAAAAAAATACCAGAAGATTCTAATAAAGAAACATTTCTGAAGTAATTGCGTTCATTTGTGAATATGTTGTGAAAGTTTCAATAAAATCCAACAATCATTTAACTTTTGCAAGAATTTTCAAATCAATTTCTTTTGCACCGTAAAAAGAGGTTAAAATTTTCCATATTAATTTATGATCAGCCTTTGACACAAGAAAAAAATTTAACCAAAATGTGAAAGGTTCTAAAAAGTATTAAAAATTTAATTTAATAATCAACAAATCCTTTGGTATTTCCTCTTAATAATAAAGTAAAGATTTTGAGCATAAATGTTTGTTTATTAAGTTTGGAGTATTTTTTTCATCATCCATGCTAATTTATAAGCTATACTTTGGAGGTATACTATATATATATATATATATATATATATATATATATATATATATATATATATATATATATATATATATATATAGAAGAAATATTGTCTTAAAGTGTGGTATATTTATGAGATAAAGTGCTCAATAACAGAAATAGAGCGTGTGTAAATATAAAAGTGAACATAGAAGTCAACACTTAGTGGAGACAGTCTGTTTCATGCTAGATGCAATCGTCAGGCAACATAAATATATATATATATATATATATATATATATATATATATATATATATATATATATATATATATATATATATGAATGTCTCAATATCCAGGAGAGTGCTCATGGAAATATAAGCGTGGATATTGAGGTCAGCACTGAATGCCGACACTGTTATTGCGTGGACGCTATCTTCAGCTTATGTCATATATACGTTCACGCACTCACACACACACACACACACACACACACACACACACACATATATATATATATATATATATATATATATATATATATATATATATATATATATATATATATACATATATATATATCGGGTGTTACGACAAAATTATCCAAATCGTGTAACAACAGAATTGTCCAATTGTTAGATTAAGATTTGAACCATTCTATCTTAGATATGTTTAAAGATATCTTACTGGAATTCTCTGAGGTTTTTATAACACGACTGGAGACTACTTCGAATAATAAGAATGGATTTAGCTCTAGGTTGAAATGATGATGCCTCTTCCTGTTTTGACCCCCTTTCCAGTTTTCCTCACTATTTTCCTTCTTTTTTAAAGTATTCACAGTTCTCTTGATGGTTCTTGAATGGACTATGTAGCTGGAAGCTAGAATATGAATGTTGGTACCATTACTGAAGTCCTGAATGATTTTTCCTCTCACCATCGCTCAGTTGTGAAGCCATAGTGGGAGTGACATAGAACGAATTTAACGTGTTCTCTTTCAACCTGAATAACTCACAGGGTTTTTCAGTGATTCTTACGACACATGGTGTCAAGACTGCTAAACATCATATCTTAAAACCTGGAAAAAAAAGTAACTCAATTAGTTTAGTATGCTTTTTTTTAGATATTAAAATTTTATGGGATGCACAATTATTCTATGCGGTTGCACGATTTGGGCAATTTTGCTGTTATATCTGGTATATATCTGGTATATATATATATATATATATATATATATATATATATATATATATATATATATATATATATATATATATATATATTGTGTATTTAGGCAGCAATCCTTCTTTCATGCACATTTCATTAAAAACGACTGACAAGGTGCTTTTATTTAGTGTTTTATATAATTTCTCGTGCGATCTAATAAAGTTTTTCTTTTCAGAGGATAAATTATATAAAAACTGTCCGAATGTTCTTTTTATCCGAGCGCTTTCGGCTATACATTTAGCCATTTTCAAGGATTGTATTTCAACTGTTAGAATTAGAAATAGTTTGTTATATGTATGTTTTATAAAGTGAATCATTTTTTTTGTTTCAAAACACGGTCAAGATATTATGTCCATGTTCAAAGTTAATATTATTAAGTGTTGGTTTGTTTGTTTTTCTTAGTAAGGCTTCCATTATTTTTAGCCTTTTTTTGCAAGTGGATGATGCTATTATATTAGTGTTGTCGACAAGTATATTCCGAATAGTGTCCGGTAGGTCTCCATGAATATTTAAATGAGATCTAATTGAGCTATTGTCAGAAAGGTGTAGAGTTAATCTGCGTGTTAAACAATTTGTAGTGTGGCCTATATAATTATTTACGAAAGTTGATTCTTGAGGAATACAATTCCTTAATGGGCATTTGAATTCGTAAATAATATTTGCTCTATTTAATTTTGTTCTAGGAGGTGAATTGTTATTTTTAACTATAAGGTTAGAAGTTTTAAATTTTTTATAATAAATAATTAATCTAATTTTTTTGCTATTATCAACTGGTGCTATGCATTTTTTTATAATGTTATTAATTCTGCATTCATCCTTTTTATAATTTTCGTTCATCTGATTTTTATAAAAAATATTAATATTATTGTTTATGTTTCTATTCTCGCCGTTGCTATTAGTTACTTTATTAGATCGCACGAGAAATTATATAAAAAACTAAATAAAAGCACCTTGTCAGTCGTTTTTAATGAAATGTGCATATATATATATATATATATATATATATGTGTGTGTGTGTGTGTGTGTGTGTGTGTGTGTGTGTGTGTGTGTGTGTAGAATGATTGAAAAGGGTGTGACTCTACCAAACACTATCGGCGGCGTCTAGATTAGGCCGAATGTATATTCCTCACTTTCTCTTCTTTTCGCTCATTTTCTCTCCATTTCTTCTCCTCTAACCCCCTCTCATATTTTCTCTCATATTTCTCTCTCACACTTATATTTCTCTCTCTCCTTCACAATCTTTTAGCATTTCCCTCTCTATTTCCATCTTTTTCACTCTCTCTCTTTTATGTTTCTCTCTCCATTTTTGTCCTTTTTAGATTTCTATGTTGCTCACTTTTTAACTCAAACATTTTGTTGTCAGTATATATCTCGTCTTTCTTCTCTCTCAATTTCTCCTTCTTTTTCATTTTCTTTCCTTTCTTCTTCTTCTTCTTCTTTTTCTTCTTCTTCTTCTTCTTCTTCCTCTCTTTCCTCTTTTTCTTCTTTTTTTCTTCATTTTCTTCATCATTATCTTCCTTTTCTTCTTACTCCACTTCTTCCCCATCTTCTTCTTCCTCTTCTTTTTTTCTTCTTTTTTTTCCTTCCCTATTTATACAGTGAATGTTGCCTAGTTTATAAAGGTTCTGCTGTTTTTTTTATTTTTATTGTTTTCGTAGTATTTGTAAACATTTTCCATCGTATGTTTTAACATCTCCGTACAGCTTAGCTTTCGGCTTTTTACGGCGTAAGTTAAAATAGTTGATAACTCATTGCAGTGTGTGGATGGATTATGAAATTACTTTGAAAGTTTAAAGAAATAAACAAAACGGAAATGTTATATTCCCTGTCGAATTTCATGATTTTTCCCCTCTGTTTAAAACTTAACAACACCAGAGGGAAAGCTGCTCTGCAACACTTCCTCCATTCCGCCATTTTTATCACGTGATAATTTCCATTCTTTGTCATTCTTCTAAGATGAAATTTTAGTCTCAACTAATTTTTTATTCCATTGAACCTGTGCGGTGTGAAGCAAAGGCTGTGAAATGTCACTCACAATTATTTTTGCTTTTCCAATTTGGACGTTTTTATTTAATTATTTTACATTCCTCCTTACAACTTTATTTCTCCGTCTTTTTCTGTATTTCTTCTTCTTCTTCTTCTTCTTCTTCTTCTTCTTCTTCTTCTTCTTCTTCTTCTTCTTCTTCTTCTTCTTCTCCTTCTTCTTCTTCTTCTTTTATCTTTACTCTTCACTTCTTCTTCGTTATCTTTTTCTATTACCTTCATATTTTGTTTCGTTTTTTTTGTTAACTTTTCCGATATCTTTTCTATCCGCTTCTGATGTCATGCCAGCCTCTTTATGTATTAAAAAACCTGGTCACTTACCCTTTCTTCTTAATCTTTTTTTCTCCTCCCTTCGTAACATAATATTGTTCCTTTGTATTACACTTGATTTTACTCTATATTCTCTCATCCGTTTTGGTTTCCCTTTCTTTCTTTGTAGTCCCTTTCTTCATTCTTTACTCCCTTTCACTTCTCTCTCTTCTTTTAGTATCGTATCTAATTTCTACTTCTATCTCACTTTCACTTTTGTTTCGGTTCCATCTATTTCCCTGTCTCATCTCCTCCTTTTCTTTCTTTCTTTCTTTCTTTCTTCCTTTCTTTTTTCTTTCTTTCTTTCTTTCTTTCTTTCTTTCTTTCTGTCTTGCTTTCTTTCTTCCTTTCTTTCTTTCTTTCTTTCTTTTTTCTTTCTTTCTTTCTTCCTTTCTTTTTTCTTTCTTTCTGTCTTGCTTTCTGTCTTTCTGTCTTTCTTTCTTTCTTTCTTTCTTTCTTTCTTTCTTTCTTTCTTTCTTTCACTCACTCATTCACATACATACACCTTCCTCTTTCCTAATTGTATTCCTTTTAGTCCTTATCCTTTCCGTTAACATGTTCATTCACTTTTGACTTATTCATTATTTTTCATATTATTCCTTTTTTTCCTTCTTTTCTTTCATGTATTTCTTTCTTGTTTGTTTTTCAATGATTTTCTTTTCTTTATTTCGGTCTCTTTTCATTTCTTTTTTTTTTCTCTTTTGTGTCATCTTAATTCCTATATTGTTTTCCTTTCTTATGCCACTTTCTTTTTCTCTCTCTTTCTTTCTCTCTCTCTTTCTCTGCCTGTCTTTCTTTGTGTCTTTCCCTCTATGAGTTTCACTTTTACTTTTCTTCGTATATCATAGGTTTTCCCTCTTTATTTTCTCTTTCTTTGTTTAACATTCGTCTCTATTTCTTCTTTTCGCAACTCTTCTTCTTCTCTAGCCTATACTTCTTATTCTTCTCATCTAGCCTATACTATTTCTTCTTCTTCTTCTTCTTCTTCTTCTTCTTCTTCTTCTTCTTCTTCTTCTTCTTCTTCTATATGCTATACTACTTCTGCTTTTTCTTCTTCTTCTCTAGCCTATACTTCTTCTTTTCTCTAGCCTGTACTTCATCATCACCATCATCTTTTTCCTTCTCTAGCATCTTCTTCTTCTTCTTCTTCTTCTTCTTCTTCTTCTTCTTCTTCTTCTTCTTCTTCTTCTTCTTCTTCTTCTTTAGTTCCGATTTCTCCTCATCGCCTACTTGTTCTCTACCTCCTTTTTGTTATTTGTTAATATATTTAGCCCTTTTACCTCTGCCTTCGATCAACTTACACAGATTTTCCCCTTGTCTTAACACCAAAGAAAGTAACAAGGCAAATACGAGAGAAAATCTGGTCACACGCTTTCCTAATGTATTTATTTGCCGATATTCAATTACGTCGTTTCCATAAATTGATTTTCGCACCATGTCTTTTTATTTTGCTGTCCGTTAACGACATTCTATCTTTCCAAGTTTATTCATAAAGACACTGTCGTACATTTGACAAAATTTAAGAATCGTATTTCTTTAATGTTATTACAAAAAATTTTTAAAAAAATCAACATATAGAAAAAAAAGAAGAAAAATACACGAACACAAAACTTGACAAAACACAGCAATATGAAATCGGATAAAATATGATAATCCGTTCAGTAAATATAAAAATGAAAAATACGTGTTTTTTTTTATTAAAATAAGAATGATAGTTTTTGATTGCAAATATTGATAACGTGGTTGTTAAGAGAATCCATCGGATATAAAAAGGAACGCAGGAGACATGTAATATTTGCGACAAAACACATTTTCTTTTGTAATGTTGTTAAAACATATAAATAAGTGACGCGGGTTCGTATTTTCATTAATAAAGGGATATGAAAAATGTGAAGTAATATTCCTAATAGTTTACGTTATGAAAATATATGATTTATTATTTTTATCGCTATTTACAAAACCAAGGAATAAATGGGGGTGTGGGTAAAAGAATATTGCATTACACAAATATTCATATTTTCTGTCTATTACTGGGCTTCTTCTTCGGAGTTTTGGCTATCATTGCTCTTCCGCAACTGCGTAACTGTTTAACTCTTAGTACCGTTTGTCTTCATTCTCAGTCGCAGTTCTGTCATCCATATACACAAGCTTCATAGATAAGTTACTCGTATTTTTCACCACCCATTAAATAATGCACTGTGAGTGTCAAAGTATCAAATCCCACTTTCCTCACTGTGTGTTCTAGAAATTTCAACTCTCAAGGAGGAAAGTCGTGTTCCAGTGCAAGTCAGGTTCGTTATATTGACTTACACATAAATACCCTTGGAAAGGGTATGAAACTACCTCTCCCCTCCCGTTATAGGTTAATTAGTAGAAACCGTATCAGTAAAAATCAGTATTAGCTCAAAATAATACTTACAAACAAAAAAATATCTAGTTTTTCTTTTCATGTGCCATACCCTTTCATGGCTCACCCCCTCTATCCCATGCAGCTCTCAACAATTTCCTTCCCTCTACCCCCCCCCCAAGATTACGCTGTCATCCACTTGCTAGGTATGCCATGCCTTGTTTTCCTTTGTCTCCCTTTCCCTCTATTCGACCCGTGAGTATCAGATTCTCCAGGCCATCCTTCCTCATTATGTGTCCCGGAAACTTCAGCTGCCTCTTCCTGATGTTAAATATAAGCCCCCTTCTTCTTTGAAACCTCTCTGAGAACTCGTCGTTGCTCACACGCTCGGTCCATGCTGACCCCAGCGGCCTTCTTTAGAACCCAACATTTCCGTCGCCTCGAGTCTCTTCTTCATCTTTGAGGAAATCGTCCAACTATCGCTGCTGTAAAAATTGATAAACTGTAAACAAAAATGAATCAATCAATATTCTTTATTATAAAAATCAGTTTCATTGCTTTTCTATCTTCAAGTCTATTTCAGTTCGAAGATTTCCCTGTAATATCTGAAACTTCTTTAGTATTGAGTTAGCCACATTCTGGTTGGTTGATTGTTATGCGTTCTGTCTTCTTGTAGTTTATTCTTGGTCCTTTCTTCTCCCTCTTCGTCGCTACCTTCTGTAAGAGATTTTGCAATTTCTTTTCCGCCTTCCACATTTAATAGCAATTTACGTTTTTCTGGATTACCGGGATTTTTTTTATGAATGTGCTGGCAGCGTAACGACCATCGCTGGACAAAATGGAATTGGCGTGCTGATTTCAAATTCTAGCCACGTCCGTTTCATTCATTTCGTATTATACTTTTGAATTAATTTTCCTCCAGTAAGGATGACTGAGCTCATTTTTGTCTTAGGTGACAACCAATCTCGGATAATTCAAATCCCGGTAATTACAAAGGTTTTGGAGCCTGTTATATTAATTAGAATCAAAGAATTACAACTGAATTCAAAACCAATTTGCTGATGATGAGATACGTCTGAATATCCTGACCTAGATATGTTTTTTACGGCTTATCAACCTCAATGGGTTATTTAAAAACGTAATGGTTTTTAAATCTAACCCCCTGAAATTATTCTGTTTGGCATCAGCAGCAGTTTGTCTTTTTTTTGTCTGTACATGATTGTTGCTATTTTTCGTCGCCCCTCTGTAATTTTTAATATCGTTTTTTTTTCCTGAACTGCATATCCCTTTTCTTTTCGTTGAACTCCTCTTAACTTCAGTATATCCAGAGAGTGTTAAATTCTCCAAGCACCTTTACCTTATTAAGTATCCCAGATATTTCAAACAGCATATCAATAACTCTATGGGTTATTTCACGCCGAAATCTAAATATTTTGAACACACCCTTATGTAGTCAACTATATATATTTCAAACACAATTGTATGCCTTCTGATACAGATAAAATGTATTGATGATCATTTTACTATAAGAATATATGTTTAGACTTCCATAGTGTTTTGTTTTTGCTTGTGGTTCACTATTTGCTCATGGCTGGGACACTAACAGTTGCTACCACCCCGGGTCAAGGTGAACCTGGGAACATCAGCAATTAAGCGGTGGTTTCGCGCACCTCAGATCAGAGGACTTGCTTCCGGATGTAATTTATCGTCTTATCCAGGACTATACACTGTTTAATGGCGCCAGGTTGCAGTGTCTTTGATATGAAAATGCTGACAGTGAAATGATCTATGCCATGAAAGCGCAGAGTACGACAATAAGTGGTAAGATATACATTTCTAATGTCAGTAAAGACTTAAAATAACATACTGGCAAAATTGACTGGCTCGGAAAACTCGCAAAAAACAAAAAAAACAACAATCAAACAAAAAACAGTAGTAAATTGATTTACTATTTAGAGAGCTCTATACCAATTACAGTGGTTTAAATATTTGAAATATTTGTTGTGGTACAATATATTAGTAAAACAAAATGGTCTTTTGAATTTTTTGATGTGTACGGATATAATCATATGAGTAAATAGATGTTCTGGACAATTTTTTTGTGTGTGTGTGAGACGTAATCGCTAGAGTGAATTAAAATTTTGTGCTATTTGATATGGAAAGTTATAAATGAAGTTTTTGCGGTATTGGTTTGGACATGATGTAATAATATAACAGAAAAAGGCTATGCGGTTTTGATGCGTAAATATCTAATCGTTAGAGTAAAAGCATTGAGCTATCGATTATCACATGATATAGTATTAAGAGTGGAAAAAGCTTTGAACACGTTCATGTGAAAACATAACTGTTAGCGTGAATTAAAGTTTTGACATATTCGTCATGGCAAGATTCAATAATTAAAATGAAAAACATTATGCTCTTTGATGTGTTACGATACAGTGTAACCCGGATATAAGATAGATTTTCTCTGGTCCAAAATTAGAGCCTGTGTTAATGTATATACAGTATAACCCGGATATAAGAGAGTTGTCGGGACCTGAGAAGAAGTCTCTTATATCAGGGGGTTTCTCTTATATCCGGGTTTGGTCTTTTATATATACATTAACACAGGCTCTAATTTGGGACCAGAGAAAATCTCACTTATATCCGGATTTCTCTTATATCCGGGTTACACTGTATAATAGACCAAACCCTGATATAAGATAAACCCGGATATAAGAGACTTCTTCTCCGGTCCCGACAACTCTCTTATATCCGGGTTACACTGTATAATGAATAAAAATGAATAAAAGCCCTATAGTATTTGTTGTGGCAAGGATTTGGGTTTACCAAAAAGTTCGTTTGTTTTATTAATAAATTTTCTACTTATTAACCGAACGAACTTTATGACCACCTCTGTATAAATAGAGTGAAAACAAATCTTTGTGATATTTGATGTCTATAGATACAGACAAACCTCTCATCAACGGACTAATAGTGGGGATGTATTGTCCGTTAAAGCCGATTGTCCGTAGATGGGAAGGGATTATTTTTGAGTTATAAAACCACTATAGTAACTACCAGTAGTTATGATCATTATGTATATACTATAAACATGTCTATATGCCATAAATAAATATACACTTAATATAGATATATTAATCAAAATAACAAAAATAATAGATTTCTCACAGCTATTTTCTCACACACGCGCTAATGTATCGTACTTTATATACCGTACACCCGTCTTTCTTTACATTTGAAAGGCCTACCACCGCCGCCAAGCGGTCACTTTGAGAACTAATACAGCTCGTTCCGCTAAGCCCGCTAATTTTGAAATACATCGCTGAGGATTTTTAATGATTTTTTTTTTTCTGCATAACTTTTTTTTTTTTTTAGCCTGCAGATTTTTCTCATTGCATCCGAAGTCCGTTAATAGGGAGGGGGGGTCCGCAGATGAGAGGTTTGTCTGTATGATCGTAGGTGTTCATTACATCCTTTTACAATTTGTTGTGGCAAAATGCAATAACTGATCATCATTCTTTGTTATCATGACTAGCTGTGACCGCAGTGTCGTTGGGCAGATGAGCACCAGATCAATTCCTTTCAGATATCTGAGTGGGAAGCCTGAGAGATATTCCTTCATTCGTAGCCTGCAATGGGTATGCAAACCTAGCTGAGTCTATTTCTGTTTAAACTATAGTCGATGGCCATGAAGGCGCGCGTTGCTTATGGATATGTGGAGAGAACCTTCGTTCTGGTCGATGTCTACAGTCTAGGAAACCTTCCGTCCAGTGATTCCAAGTTATCAAAGCATTGGCTACATACATAGCCACGAAGCCCAGTGTAAATCTCTGTGCTATATAGCCATTGACCTGTCCTATGGCCAGAAATTCCTCGTTGATTTAGTTGCCGATAAACTGACTATCTGGAATGTAGTAATGTATTACAGAGTACCAGGGACACTCGTAGAACGACCTGATATTAGAAGTAATAATTTCAGTGGGTATTACGATAAACTCACAACCAGTAGCAAGGTTACTGATCAGGCGATTTTGAGGATCGTGCAAACGCCTCTTAATTGCTTTTGTGCTCAGGTCCACCCTAACCTCGAGGTGGCAACAGCTGTTAGGGTACCAGCTGTGTGCAAATGGTGAACAGCCAAACAAAAACAAAACACTATGAAAGTATAAAGATACATTTTTCTACTAACGATGCCAGCTTTACATATTTATATAAAAAAAGATTAACAACAATACATATTTATAGCAAAATTACCAACAACACATTTTTAGAGCAAGATGACCAGCAATACATTTCATATTAGAATTAACAGCATTACATTTTAGAGCAAAATTACTACAAGTTAGGAAATACTAGAAAAATTCGGTGTTCAATACACTTCCCAAAAATATGACTAAATGATAAAACACGATAAAAATGACTTCTTCCTCGAAGCACTTAATTTTCAGAATCTTTTCTTTATTAGATATAAACAACATATGATGGGTATTTTTTTGTACACGCGTGCAAATTGAAGACGTTTTCGCTGCCTACATGAAAACTGCAGCTTTAATTGGAGAAAAGAATGTTTATGAAATTCTCTCGCAGCTTCACCTGTCATCATTCCATAAGCTTGCAATGAATGATTAACGCACAGCGGTGTTTCTAAGAGGATAATCGTGCGAAGTGAGGACAATGCTAGCGGAAATGAAGAAAAATGGCCGAGAAAAGGGTGTGAAAAGGGTATGAAATCAAATGGAAATAGATTGTGTTAAGCGTAATGTTGGCGGGTACTTAGAGAGTAAGGACGATTGGGACAGAAAAGAAATGAATCAAATAGGCGAATCAAACATGATGGAAAAGAAAACAAAATGCAGGGTTTAAAAAAACGGGATGATGAAAGCAATGAAATGGAAGTGGAAATGGAAGTGCTGGGAAAATATGGAAGCCAGAAATTATTTGTTTGTTGCAGATGGGAGGGGATCAGATTCGTTGAAGGCATCCCAGAAAAATTATTGCCGTTAGCAGAAGTATTATATATATATATATATATATATATATATATATAAAAGTGGACATGGAAGTCAGCACTTAGAGGCGACAGTCGTTTCATGCTAGTGCAATCGCCTGACGATTGCACTAGCATGAAACAGACTGTCGCCTCTAAGTGCTGACTTCCATGTCCACTTTTATATTTACACACGCTCTATCTCTGATATTGAGCACTTTACCCCATAAATATAGCACACTTTAAGACTATATTTCTGCATATATATATATATATATATATATATATATATATATATATATATATATATATATATATATATATAAGTAATTCATTGAGTCTGAAATATATATATATATATATATATATATATATATATATAATTAAGTAATTCATCGAGTCTAGAAGAAACCTCAACAGAATGTAGAAAGCACTGGACGGCCGTTTCGTCCTATATTTGGGAATCATCAGCAGTGCGCATCCACTACCGAGAATTACTATATTGAGTTTGATTTGCTACCTCTTCGTCACCGAGGCCTGTTGAACAGTGGGTATGCCGTTTGCTTGATAACCTAACTGTCCGGTTTTCAATTCTCGGTAGTGGATGCGCACTGCCGATGAGTCCCAAATATAGGACGAAACGGCCGTCCAGTGCTTTCTGTATTCTGTGGAGGTTTCTTTCAGACTCAATGAATTACTTAATTATAATTATCAAATCCTCCTTACAATTTCTATTATATATATATATATATATATATATATATATATATATATATATACAGCACTGATGAAAACTACAATATTTTGTCTACATTACTTCTTTAAAGTCTTAATTTTCGTAAAAAAAGTTAATCTATTTGTCATCTTCCTTCTTTTTTCCTTCTTTTTTCTTCCGCCTTTTTCCTTTACAATGTTTACTTCCACTTTTTCCATTAGCATTTTTTATTCACCTTTTTTCTTTCTCCTTTTTCCTTCCCCTAATGTTGTCTTAATCGTTATTGTCATATTCAAGCTGTTTAGGCCGTTGTACGCTCCGGCCTTCTTCAGTTGGTTGGAATTTCGAATTGAGCCTAAATGAGTTCGAAATTCCGATCGCCTGAAGAATGCCGGAGAGTAAAACGGCCGAAACATCGTGAATAGGGCAATAAAGATGATGACAACAGGCCGAACAATGTAAATAATTACAATACCTCATCTCAGAAATATAGATATGTATTGATAAGTCTGCTGCTAGGAAAGTCGTTTCACTGTGTCGAACTAGACAATCTTTATTGCCAGTATATATCATAAGTATTCATAACTGTAATATTCGCACATATTTTGGATATTGCTGCCACATGTGGTCTGGTTCTTCTGCTATGTATGTAAAGATTTTTGATAAAATCGAAAGAACAATCTGCAATGTTATTGTGTCTGACGTAGCATCTAAGCTTCAGTCACTTTCTCACGCCATAACATAGTTTCTATGTGATTTTTCAATAAATAATTTCAATTGTTCTGATGAACCTTCCTCTATGGTACCTAGACTTTATTAATTTAAGCGGGGTACTAGATTGGCAACAAAGTCTCATCATTTTACACTTGAATTGTGGAACACCCTTCCGGCTTCTTGCTTCCCAATCAAAATTGATCTTCAAAAATTTAAATGCAATATCGATCCTTATGCCTTCTTAATTCCTTTTCTTTTATTGTTTTCTCTCCTGAACAATGTTTATTCTCAAATTCTCCCACATGCAGTTGCCCCTTGCGTTTAAGTTGCTTTATTGCCACGCTTGGGGTGAAATGATTAAAAGGTACAATCTGTTCGGTGGATATGAAATGTTAGTAGATTTCCTTTGGTGTATGGCACCAGCCAGTTCATACCCAGTAGATGTTGAAAGCATGGGGTCTCATTGGTAGTGCAGTCGTTCGTCATATCTGAAGAAATACTTTTGATCAGATCGATGATTATGAAACAATTCTAGCTTGGCTTTTGAGGTATTGAAATTGAAAAGGCAGATGTTCCTCAATGTGCTGTGGACACGATCAGATGAGAAATCATTTGCAAGCTTCAAGCCATTTTGATTATTGTCGGGTGCATCCATAAGACATGGTATCGTCTGAATATATTTTTACATTGATTAACTGATTTGTTCGTTTAACGGTATAACAACTACTTGTGGGTCATTTAAGGCCGAAATTTCATTTTCTTGGGTAGTTTCTAGTAATAAAATATAATTTATGTTATTCTGCTTTCAAAGTTGAATACATGGTAAATGATTGGTAGGTTGGTTGATTTAATTTAGCGGTTTATCTAAATATTTTGAACAACATTTAATGGCTTCAACTAAATATATTTTGAACGCAATTGTATGCCTTCAACTACAGATAAATATATTGTATGTAATTTTACTGCAAATAGGTATTGTTAGTAATTCTACTATAAATATTTATTGTTGAATTTTCTTAATATAAATATATATTGTTGGTATTTTTTACTACAAAAATGTATTTTTATACTGTCATGAGGTTTTGTATTTGTCTAGGTTTCGTTGTTTACCCATAGCTGGGGCTCTAACTGGTGTTACCACCCCGGGTCAGGGTGATTCTGGGGCAAAGGTAATTAAAAGGGGGTTTTACGATCCGCAAAACCTCCGATCAAAGACATTGATATCGGTTATTTGGAAGTATTTATCTGGAATTCAAATCTTTATCTCGATGTAATAGTTTATCGGAAAGACAAAGCTACAAATGCTTTCGGTAAAACTGTGATCGTCTTTTTGACTTGGGAACAACAGCAATAGTTGTTCACAAATAATCTAAGGATGTTCCTAGACAGATGTTTAATAAAAAAAAAACAGAAATATGTTAGGATAGAGAAGAGAGCCTTGAAAATACCTCACGAGCTTCGCAAGACCTTGATTCACGTCGGCATTTAGGGATCTACCCGAAAGTTCGTGCAACAATTACCTAGCCTCAGCCTTGAAATTCGCTCTTGTGATAATACTACCATTAATCGCTTCACTGATTCCCTGGATGATGACAATAAAAATCATCAGCAGTGGAGATTGAGGAGAAGAATCCATACTGCTTGTTGCACAGGAGTTGATTTCTGGTGAGTTTATCAACGATTTAAAAGGGTGTAGAGGTGTGTATGAGGTATATCAACAGTGGTAGTACCTTTGCAGCGAAACGGTCGACATTTCATTAGTCAGGTGGATCCGGATGCGGAACTATACTGGTCCACCGCTTACATCCAATTCTCTCAAATGTCTCCAAGAACTCGCATGGGCTCTGCATCGGCTCCATGCCGGTCAAAATACTGAATAGTAGTCGGGAGAGTTTCCCGACAAAACCGGTGAAGGAGAACGCCTCAGCTCAACCCACCTGTGCCAAGCGACTATCGACCAGTCACCACCCAGGGCGTATGAGGTAACAGTTATCGGAGGAATTTCTGATTGGAGGGATAGAGTAACCGTAACGTCATTGGTACAAAAGCTAGCCATTGAACTATTTTCTCTTGAATGTCGCCATGAGCCACATTTTGGTGAATGGTGATTACAGCGGCGCAAAGTGATGTCCTATAGTGTAATCGCCTAGTGAATTAAAGCGGTGGTTCGTGAATTTGGCGATATAGTAATTGTGAGTTCAATCCCTACGCTGAGCAGCGTGTACTTGGACTCAGTCTAATTGGACGAGCAATAAGTGAGGAGTACTAAAAATAATAAAAACAAGAACTAGACGACATTCCATGATATGCGCAGTTGAAGGAGAACAGCCACCCCCCTCTGATTAAATAAAAGCTCATGTCAGAATTGCATATAGATTACCCAGATATTAACCTGAGGAATCTCGGGGGCAACAAGGGCCGAAACGTTGAGGTTAACAATAACAAAAATAAGGATAACACACCGAAAATATAGTGTGTAAATATACACATTTTCTGGTATGTACATGCACATGTTAATGAAAGTTTAAAGCAAAGTTTCCCTTGTGGGCGCTGTTATGCTGAAAGGGGGCACTGGGAGTTTTTTATTTCATTTGGTGGGAGCGGTGAACATACTCAGGTGGCGGTGGGGATGTTTTCAAAAATTATTTAATATTGGCTGCAAAAGGAAATTTCTGAAAGTGCATTGAGAAGTTATCAAACTTGTCTTCATTGGTTTTCCAACTTCCTATAAGGCTGAATATGGTTTCAAGGAAGTTACACAGCTTCTTACTAAACAAAGAAACCGACTGCAAATTACAAAACGAGGAGATCTACGATGACTTCCAAGAAGCATGGAACCTAGAGTAAGAGCCTTAACCAGTAAGCACCAAAGTCAACCATCGCATTGAAAATATTGAGATAAGATATAAAATGAACCTAGAGTAAGAGCCTTAACCAGTAAGCACCAATGTCAACTATCGCATTGAAAACATTGAGATAAGATATCAAATGAACCTAGAGTAAGTCCCTTAACCAGTAAGCACCAAAGTCAACCATCGCATTGAAAACATTGAGATAAGATATCAAATGAACCTAGAGTAAGAGCCTTAGCCAGTAAGCACCAAAGTCAATCATCGCATTGAAAACATAGAAATAAGCTATTAAATGAACCTAGAGCAAGAGCCTTAACCAGTAAGCACCAATGTCAATCATCGCATTGAAAGCATTGAGATAAGATATCAAATGAACCTAGAGTAAGACCCTTAACCAGTAAGCACCAAAGTCAACCATCGCATTGAAAACATTGAGATATATCATGTAAATTTTTTTAGTATTTTAATCATTGCCATTTATAATAGAAATGAAAACAATATTAAAATTATTTTTGCACTAACACCTAAGTGTTATCTTGCTATGAAAGCTGAATTCAGTATAATATTCTAAATTTAATTTGACAGGGGGGCATTGACAAAAGGCTCGTGCCTAAAGAGGACGCTGATTGAGAAAAGGTTTGGAAACACAGGTTTAAACAATTACCTACATTTTAATGTCATACGACAATTACGCAAACTGATGCTGGGGATGTCAGCCCCATATCCAACCAATTCTTCCAGCAATCATAATCTGTTGACTTGCGGTCTCTTGAGGTTGAAACTTGGAGGCCACGTGCAGACTCAAAACATAATAATTTTCTTTATATATTTTGAAGGTTCTTCTGTGACTTTTAATGAATATTACACCTGTGATATAATTCTCGTATTTCAAACACTCCATTTAATCAGTTTACACATTTTAACTGCACATAAATGTTATCTGTGCAAAAACACACAAGTTTTAATGAAAGTTTAAATAACTATACACAGCATACAATTACGGAAACTGAGGCTGGCAATGTCAGCTACACATCAAAACAATTTAACCAGCAGTTATGATTAGTTGACTTGTAATCTCTTGAGAGTTCGCGCTAAAACTTGGCGACAGCTCGTAAAATAAACAGACACAAAGCACAAAATAATAATGATCCTAATAATAATAATAATAATAATAATAATAAGTTGCCCAGAAAATCGTCATATTAAGAACATCTCATAAACTAAGAAAAGTGCTATCAGTTAAATGACAATTCTCCTAGAGGGCCTAAGGATCATAGTTTGGACCCGGCTCTAAAGGATATAAAGCAACAAACATAACACACACAAATGATTGCTGATGATGATGATGATGATAATAATAATAATAATAATAATAATAATAATAATAATAATAATAATAATAATAATACATGACAGAGTGGGCCAATATCTGCACTGGAAAATTTGCAACTCCTATGGGAAGGAAACTGAAAGAAACTGGTACGAACACCACCCTGACCCGGTTACGGAGATAGGACCTGTTACAATTCTATGGGACTACACAATACACACTGACAGAACAATCAAAGCCAACCGAAACAAAATAAGTGCCTCCTTATTGAAACAAAATAAGTGCCTCCTTATTGAAACAAAATAAGTGCCTCCTTATTGATATGGCAGTCCCTGCAGACTGCAATGTATCTTTGAAGATATTCGAAAAACTGTCAAAATACAAGGACCTTGAAATAGAAATCTCAAAAATGTGGCACATGGAAACATCAACAATTTCTGTTGTAGTTGGAGCCCTTGGACTGGTTGGAAAAGATTCCAGTAGGCTGATTGAAGGGATCCCTGGAAGTCCATGCCTGAAAGAGATACAAAAAATTGTTCTGACAAGTACAGCCCACACTTTACGAAGGGCCTTATCTATGTAATTATTTTGTATTTTATTTTATTTTTATTTTTTTATTTTTATTTTTTGCAGTGGAAAGTGTCATGATGCCATTTCTAACCTTAGGTCCCTGGGCGGGACCCGGAAAGAAATGTGTAAACGCCAGAAGGAAATAAAAATAATAATAATAAGTGGAAGATATGCAAGAAGCACAAAATCGAAACCACTGCGAGATGGTATGAGCACCAACAAGACATAGTTACATAAAATAACAATGTAACTATACTCTGGGGCATGTTAATTCAAACTGACAGGGAAATGAAAGCCACGAGACCTGATATTATTCTAAAAGACAAGAAATTCAGGAAGTTTATGCTTACTGACATAGCAGTACCATCTGAGAGAAACAACTCCATGGAAATTATCGAGAAATTGTCCAACTACAAGGACCTGAAGATTGAGATTATGAGGAATGTGGGGAATGAAGACTGAGACTGTACCAATAATAATCGGAGCTCTGGGCCTCGTGAGAAAAGGAATGGACAATTTTACTAAGTGTCCTAGCATGTACATGAAAAGTGCTATCAATTAAATGACAATTCTCCTATAGGGCCTTAGGACCATAATCTGGAATCGGCTCTACACGAGGCAAAACATGAAACATAACATACACAAATAATAATAATAATAATAATAATAATAATAATAATAATAATAACTCTTTGCCAAAGACGACAATGAGTTGAAGGGCCTCCTTAATATTGTAAAATACTTTAGTGACGACATATGCATGAGCTTCGGATTAGATAAATGTGCTAAAGTAACATTTAAGAAAGGTAGAATTTTAGAAGCACCCTTAATAGATTTAGATTTTGCCACGAAGATTAGAGAATTGGAGCATGGTGAAGCTTATAAGTACCTAGGAATTAGTGAGGGAGATGGCATACAACACTCCCAAATGAAAGAGAAGGTAAGAAAGGAGTACTACAGGCGTGTACGCCTGGTACTAAATACCGAGCTAAACTAAAAAAACTGAATATCAGCTATAAACACCTTAGCTGTTCCTGTGGTGCAAAACAGCTTTAATGTACTTAACTGGACCATAGCTGAAATTAAGCGAATGGACGCCAAAACGAGAAAGCTCCTCACTTGCTACCGCATGCATCATCCCAAAGCTGATATTGATCGCCTGTATGTGCCCAGATCCGAAGGAGGCAGAGGACTAGTTCAACTAGAACTATCCTACAAAAGTACAACAATTAGCCTCCAAAGATACTTGGAAAATACAGAAGACTGGATGATGGTATGTGTCAAGGAACATGAAAGTAGTAAGTGTCTCTACTCTGTAGTAAAGGAAGCCGAAAAATTCAAAAAAGAGCTTCAAATGGGCACAGAAATTCAAATACATCACTGTACACCGGCTGAAGCTGCAAAAACCTTAAAAAAAAATGCAAAGAGAAATGCGACCGACCAGATAAAGAAACAATGGCAAAATAAACCGCTCCATGGCCAATACTCTGCCCGTACCAAACAAGCAGACGTAGACAAAAGCCGCACCCATCAGTGGCTACGTAGTGCAGGGTTGAAAGGTGAAACTGAGGGTTTTATCATTGCTGCACAAGACCAATGCTTGTTAACTAGGAATTATCAAGCACATATACTAAAATACTGTGTTAGCCCAAGATGCAGATTCTGTGACAAATATCCAGAAACCATTGATCATCTTATATCAGGTTGCACGATATTGGCACCCACTGAATATAAAACCCGGCATGACAGAGTGGGCCAATATCTGCACTGGAAAATGTGCAACTCCTATGGGAAGGAAACTGGAAGAAATTGGTACGAACACCACCCTGACCCGGTTACTGAGATAGGACCTGTTACAATTCTATGGGACTACACAATACACACTGACAGAACAATCAAAGCCAACCGCCCAGGCATTGTTATTAAAGACCACAAACAAAATAAGTGCCTCCTTATTGATATGGCAGTCCCTGCAGACTGCAATGTGTCTTTGAAGATATTCGAAAAACTGTCAAAATACAAGGACCTTGAAATAGAAATCTCAAAAATGTGGCACATGGGAACATCAAGAATTCCTGTTGTAGTTGGAGCCCTTGGACTGGTTGGAAAAGATTCCAGTAGGCTGATTGAAGGGATCCCTGGAAGTCCATGCCTGAAAGAGATACAAAAAATTGTTCTGACAAGTACAGCCCACACTTTACGAAGGGCTTTATCTATGTAATTATTTTTATTTTTTGCAGTGGAAAGTGTCATGATGCCATTTCTAACCTTAGGTCCCTGGGCGGGACCCGGAAAGAAATGTGTAAACGCCAGATATCAAAGGAAATAAAAAAAAAAAAAAAAATAATAATAATAATAATAATAATAATAATAATAATGAGATAATGTCGAATGAACAAACGGTTATTTTTTTAATAATATGCCATATTTTAAAAGGGAAGTCTTATTTATTTTATATTTTAACTGTCTATTTATTCTTATATTTCGCATTCTTTATTATGTTGCAATTTGCATTATTTTAGTAAACATTTTTATAAATTTTAATTATTTAAATTTAAAATAAATATTTGTTTATTTTTACTTTTATAAGATAAGCCGTAGTACACATGGATTATTTTATTTTGAAAATAAGTGTTACTTAGCAATTTTTATTTATTATGAACATTGTTTCACTAAAAAAACATTGTATTTGTTAAATTCCTTCGACATTGGCAAAAATATTTGGATTCTTGAATCTAACATTTCTCTTCTTCTTATGAAACGGACGTAAATTTTGAAATTTTTGGAATAACATTTCCTGTAGTAATGATTTATTTATCTGTGACTATTCATTTTTACAAACACACACACACACACACACACACACACACACACACACACACATACATACATATATATATTTGGTTTCTTTCTATATCAATTTCATTTAAATATTTTTAAAAACATTTGCCGATAATTCTATTTATTTATCGTTTTCTATGAAACAGGAGTTTAACCTCGAAATTGTAGGAAAAGCATTGTAATAACAAAGGAGAGCAAGAGTACGCTTAAGGAAGCTTTATTGTACTTCGAATAATTGATACTATTTATAGTCATCTACAAACGAAAGAGTTCTCCAAAGGGAGGTAATCATAAAACAAGGAAGATTACTCCCGATTACTTTATCACATTCTCCTCCATCGTTCACGCGTTTTGCGATTTCTGTTGGAACGTCTCGGTAGATTGGTATTGTGAATAGGAACAAGTCTCTGGGTTACGGATCTGAAGACATACTGGGATCGATTTTCTCTCTCCGCCCTGAGTCGGTATAAACACGCCTTCTTTTGCGTGCGGGTTGCTTGCGATTCTGAAAACCGTTTTTCCGAATCGGTTTGTGGATGGGCTCGTTTCTAAGCAATAGAATGATCGTCCACATCTGGCTCACTTTCCAGGTTTCGAGAGCCATTAAGGAAGTGAATTTTCCGCCGAGCGTCTTCGTTGAAATGGAAGAATCCTCTCGTGAGGCGTAGTGTTTGTGGCTGTACATAGGAGTGTCCTAATGGCGTACAGAGATTCGGGGAGGAGATAGGGCATTTGCGGGTCGCGGCGGCCAGGTGTAAGCTTTTCCATATTCTGCCATTATAGCTTTCGCACTGAGGGTGGTAATATGTCATTCGGCGTGTGGCCACTCCGCGTTCACAAAGAAATTGGCTCAGCTGCTCAGATATGAAAGAGGCTCCACACACTGGATGGATGTAAGCTGGAACCCCAAAAATGGTAAATAAAGATCAAAAGCACTGCATCACCGCATTTGCTGATATGTCCGGACAAGGAAATACGAATGGCAATCGCCAATATTCACCGATGACGGTTAGCATGTAACGATTCCTATTTTTCGACAGTAGGGCACCCTTGAAATCTATGTTTAACCTCTCAAATGGTTTAGGGAATTTTCTAAGCGTCCCGGCCTGTTGAACTGCGGTTTGTATTCTGTGCATATTCTACAGTATTTTATCATTTTTCATCCGTGAAATATGGTAGATTTCTGGTCCTTACCACATGTGTCATCCTTGTTGTACCTGAGTGGCACTGTTTATTGTTTAGGGTACGAAGCTCATCCGTGTTTGATATCGAGTTACCTACCCTCGACATTACTGCAACAATCTCTTTACCAGATCGGTAGATCACATCAAAAGAAAAACAGGAGCGTTCAATTTTCCATCTCGCTATTTTGTCATTCTTAATTTTACTTGTTGTTCTAGTATTAAACACGACGGATTTTTGATCAGTAATTAATCTAAAATACCGGCCAATTAAATAGTGCCTCCATTTTCTGAGTGCCTCGACAATTACATAAGCTTCGTTTTCAATTGCTGAATGTCGCTGTCCCCAGCGCGACAATGTCCTTGAAAAAAAGCAACAGAGCGTCCAGATTGCCTTAAAGAAGCAGCAATTGCACAATCAAATGCATCTGTGTCCACCACCACCAAAGGAATAGCAGGGTCTCTAACAGTAATCACTATAAAACGTTTTAAAAGCCTCCATTGCTGCGGAAGAAACAGGAAAACTATTCGTTTGTACCAATAAGTGTATTTTGTTTGAAAAAAAAAAGCAATCCACAGGGTTTAATGTGAAAACATTCCCAAAACTCGTTTTTAGGGAACGCATATTATTAGGAATTGGCAATTTTCGCAGAGATTTCAATCCTTCCGGATCTGGTGACATAGACCCTTTGCTCATTGTGTAACCCATTAAATACATGGTATCTACACCCAAAAAGCATTTATTATTATTTAATGTGAGATTATATTTCTCAATGGCCACCATAAATTGTTTCAGATTACGACTGTGATCTGCATGGTTGTGTCCACATGCGGTTACATTATCAATATAGGCTAAAGTGCCTTCTAATTTTTCGTCGCTAATAATTTTGTCCAAAATCCGCTGGGAGCTGGCAATGACATTCGTTACTCCGAATGGTACCCTTTAAAATGGTAGAGCCGACCATTTGCTTCAAAAGCTGATGAGACATGATCTACTGGTTTGATTGTCATTTGGTAGTTAGCGCTTTTGAGATCTAGCGTGTTTAGAACATGTTATGTAGTGTAGGGTTAAATAATTTTTAATTATTTATAATAACAACAACAACAATAATAATAATAATAATAATAATAATAATAATAATAATAATAATAATAATCATCATCATCATCATCATCATAATAATGATGAACAGAAACTGAAATTAAAAGCACAGAGCACAAGACTATTTGATAATTTGTATTTGGCAATTTCGCTTATAATTTTGTCCATCTGTTGTATTGGGTAAGCCTCTAATAGGGTAAACCTATTTATAGTTTGAAAGTAAGCAATTACTAGTCTCTTTTTGTTGTTCTCAGAAGATGTCACTAATACCTGCGCCCTCCATGGAGACACACTCGTTTCGATGATACTTACATCAAGCTTTCTTATAATATCGGGTTTTTTAAAAAAATGTTTGTTCTCACGTAAGTACCGTCCCGACTTCATCGCTATAGGCGTGCAGTCTGGAGATAAATTATTTAAGAGTGACGGATACATGACACTGACTGCACTGAATCGTGCCCCAGAATCACGTCACTACAGAGGTTCTTCATTATCGAGAGATTGAGGTTTCTATACGAAATATATTTTTAAATGTAAGCTAACCAAAAATTATACAATCGCCTGTGAATATAGAGCTGCTTTTGACATAGACACCCGAGTAGAAGAGGGATACTTTTCCATTGATTAGCTTTTACAATATTTAAATTAAGATAATTACCAGAACTGTCGATGTCAATCAATGCATCAATAGAAACGCCATTAACTTTAACCTGCATTATACTTTTTGGAAGACAGTCCGGAGACGCAGCGGTTATAGTAGCTACCATAAAAGAGACGGTAGAATTTCTAGGCAGTAGTTTTAATTTAGAAGTTTTAGAAGAGGGGGCAGGGTGGAATAATGGATCACGGCTCGGATTGGGAGATCGGAGAGCAGAGATCGAATTCCAGTCAGATCCATTACATTCACTAACCGTGGGAGAGGTATGACTATTCTGTTATGGGAAAATAGCAGGACAGACCGGGTTCTATAGACTTGGATGGCAACTGGTCTACCGCAGAAGGAAATGGCAACCTACTGCGGGCAAAATGTGCCTCGTCAGTTATGTATCGAAAGATACATGATCGCCTAAGCGTGTATCAAGCATGGCGTATAACTGACTGAGTGAGAAATTTTAGAAAAAAATATTTTTAGAACATGTTATGTAGTGTAGGGTTAAATAATTTTTAATTATTTATAATAACAACAACAACAACAACAATAACAATAATAATAATAATAATAATAATAATAATGAACAGAAACTGAAATTAAAAGCACAGAGCACAAGACTATTTGAAAAGCGTTGTAGGTTCTATCGACAAAATAAGATATTCCTAACGGACCTCAAAAAGTTTTACAGGGAAACTGGAAAATTTATAGATGCCAATCTATTGAAAAAGTGCAAAAAAATTGGGTGAATGTTTGAAACATCCCAAAGGAATATAATCCCAGTGCGGTGTGGATGAAAGAAGAACAAGAATGAAGGATTGACCAGTAAAAGAATGGAAAAATATATCCAAGAATAAAGTTAGGAAAGCTCTAACAAAATAATAATATTTAGAAGATTATTATAAAGCGCCAAGAAAATGTTAGAAAATATGAATCAGAATGAAGGGATTATGTTGGCGAAAAGAAGGCGAATAATAAGATGTCCATGATTATCGGATTGTGACAAAGGAGCCACGACTAAGCAAAGAGACAATGGCAGGAGCGAGAGTAAAACCAAAATGCGAATGGGACGAAAAGACAATTGAGGATTATTATATGAAAAAAACATTAAAAAGAAACCAATAAGTAATAAACCGTGTTACCGACTCAGAAATGTTCCTTAACTGATTCCTGTAAAGGTCCTCTCGTTAAGCGCTAATGATGGATGGCCTGACTTGACAGAACATGGTTGTATCATGTAGCGAGGTTTCATTATAAGGATGGGGCGGTAATAGTTGGTGAAAAACGACAGATGGATTTGACTAAGAAAAAGAAATATGTATATATGCCCTCGTGTCTAAAAACAGAAGCAGAAATGTCTTCTCGTGAACTATTACAAAACATTTATTTAAACGCTTATTTCTGCTATTGTGAAGTCTACTGCACATAGGATTAATGACAATAACTGAAGCGGCTAGCGGTCACTTAATCTCTACAGATAATCAGTAAATGCAATAATAATAATAATAATAATAATAATAATAATAATAATAATA
Organism: Acanthosepion esculentum; assembly: GCA_964036315.1. Classification (NCBI taxonomy): domain Eukaryota; kingdom Metazoa; phylum Mollusca; class Cephalopoda; order Sepiida; family Sepiidae; genus Acanthosepion; species Acanthosepion esculentum. Next base: position 57,923,272 of record OZ038497.1, read on the forward strand.
ATAATAATAATTAGTCTTAACCCATGAAAATTTGGAATTTCATATTTGGAATTTCTGATGAATTTTAATTCTTCAGTTAATGATTGAATAAGCCCATGGCGAGTTCTACAATAATAAAAATATCCATAAAAATTTCCCTATTGCATTGTTAAATACTTGAGCTTAACAACAAAGAAAATACTGCAATAAGAGTCATAAATATGAATGCTGGTCGTTATTTTTTAGAAGTAAGGGGATACAAATGAAAATATTTAAATCATCGAAAGCTTGTTCATGATTAATGATGACCTTACGGAAATGATATTACTATGTGAAATTGTTTATTAGGTATTATTTTCGTTTTTTTCATACGGAATTATTTTCACAAATAAATCCGGTCACGGGTGCAATAACTACAAAAATGCTTTCTTCAATTACAGTAATTAGCTAAATTCTAATTGAATTTAATTTTTTAAAAATGCATTTGGAATGGGTTTTACCTTGATTTGCCTCCTAACAGAAATAATCTGTCAAATCTACCTTATTTTGAAGTAAACTTTCTATCCACACGGCTATGCACCAACATGTATATATATATATATATATATATATATATATATATATATATATATATATATATATATATATATATATATATGTGTGTGTGTGTGTGTGTGTGTGTGTGTGTGTGTGCGTGAAGTAAACTTTCTATCCACACGGCTATGCACCAATATATATATATATATATATATATATATATATATATATATATATATATATATATATATATAAGGGTCAAGCAGCTCATTTCCTAGGAACCAACAGCCAGACACCAGCACATGTGATTTGATTATAGTGGTGAGAGCTTTGGGCTGAACAAACCACACATTTTGAAGGGCCAAATACAGAGACCTGGTGCACTACGTGCCCAAGGTCCTCCTCAGATTTTGAATTCAGAGTTGTTCTTCTCCGATTCCTCAATTCGAGCCGGTATACACTACTCCACACACACCCACACACACACACCCACACACACACACACACACACACACACACACACACACATATATATATATATATATATATATATATATATATATATAATCACCGTACAGTTAATGTCTAGATTTCAAACATTCGTCATATTTTTCATACATTTAAATGACTAATATACTCAAATTTCCATACCCGCTTAAATTACACTAACACTTAAATAAAAATCACAGACAGATGCGATGACCTATATATGTGATGCCCTCCCAACAAAATTGATACATACCTACATAAATGCATGCACATTAATTACAGAGCTGATGGCACGCTACAAATAGGCCGTGATTTAACAACTTCAACAAATTTGCCCCTTTCCGTCTGATCACGCGCATGTACTTCTTGAGCCACAAATGAACCAATCTATGGCTTTAAATTGCAACTAGGCAGAGCGGACACTAGTTTCACTTTATGTCGGTGCTACACGAGGGCAACCTAAAGTTTTAAGTCAGAGTTGGCCTTCGTCTATATCGGTTGCCAAACACAGCTATAGCGTAGAGACTATCCTGCAATATATATAGTGAATGGAAAGAAGTGATGCATTAATAATTTCCACAAGAGTATTTGTGCAACAGTGAATGCAACGATGTCGATGGGATTTGAAAACGGCTGTCCGATTTCTTCTTCCATTAATACGCAAGCTGCGCATTCATATACGCACTCACGTTTAAAAAATCAAGGCAACATAGAATCGAAAAAATCCGCATTGTGCCACTTGACAAAAGTTTCTGATAAAGGTCAATAAATGGCGAAATATGTAAAAAAATTAAAGTTCTTTCTAAAATTTGTTTAATAATTCTCTTTGATTTAATTCATATTTAAGCCCCCCTCTCTCTCTATCATATATATATATATATGTGTGTATGTGTGTTGTGTGTGTGTGTGTGTGTGTGTGTGTGTGTGTGTTGTGTGTGTGTTTTTGTGTATATGTGTGTTCTCCGGTCACTGGTGTGTTTGTTTAAAAATAAATACGGCTAAATTCACCTTCATGCCTAATGGTTTAGGGGTAAAATTTCCGACTGATACCAAATCAGTTGGGTTTCAATCCCACTTTCACTTGCCACACTGATGAGCTGTGGTACAGCTAAACACTCTAGTAATGATGTTAATAAAACAGTGCTCGATATAATAAAACAGAGCTAATATGTATATATTTATAAATATACATATTGTCCCTCGACGATACCACGACGCGGAGTTTCATGCACAATGCAGTCTTCAGGTGTTGAGAATAGACTGACCGTTATGCAATTAAAAAATTAATAAAAACATGTGGTTACCACAATGTTGGCGCAGTTATATATTATATTTGGATTACAGTTTATATTTAATTTTAAAAAATATATTTGGCATTTAAAATAAACTGGATTTATATATACATGAAAGTATATTTTAAAGTTGTGAATATAATATTTTTATATTAAACATAAATGGAGAAATTGTTCTTAAAAAAAACAAAACAAACCATAATTTACATCAACGTATTTGAGCAAAAGCTAAAGTGATTAACTTTCTCGATGTGACCTTGGACTTGAATAAATGTTATTACAAACCATATACCAAAGATCTGTGTAACCACAGATACGTCAGTAAAGAAAAAAAAACTACCATAATAAAATTATTGATAATTTAAATAAATCAGTCCAAGTTAGATTATCCACTAACTACAGTGATCAGGAAATATGTGATAATAATGAAATTAAATAAAGCAAACATTAAGTAAATTTAGAGTATTTAGATAAAAACTAGGAAAGTAAAAATAAACAGAAATACCATAGGCATAATATTATATAGTTTAATCCACCTTTTACTCGTGTTGTTCAAACGTATATCAAGAACTTTCCTAAATTTAATTCATAAGCAATTATGTCATTCACCAACATTAAAATAGAGAACAAAGTTAATCTTTAAAAAATTAAATGCAACTGCCGAAAAAAAATGCTGTGTCCCTTAAACGGTCAATGTAAGACTAATGATATCGTATATCGAGCTTGCAGATATTCCTTAAAGATGTCAAACTTTATTTTGATTCTACTGAAAATCCTATGAAATTTCTTTTCTACCATAATCGAATGACTAGACAATATAAAATTCATAAACAACATTTACTCTCTCAAAATTCTGGCAATTTTTGAATGATGGTAATACAAGCATTATTACATGTGATATTGTAGCAAAAGCCAAATCTGACAATGGGAAACGATAGATGTAATTTATGTATTGTTAAAAAATTAGTTATCTGAAAACTAGATATCTCCATGAGATCGATAAAAAATAGCATAGCATGAATAAAAAAGTCCTTAAACTTGATGAAAATAATTTTTTACTGCCTAAATGTTTATGTTATTATCAAGAGAAAAGATCAAAATATTTTGTGAATATTTTTTTTCATTTCTTAATCATTCCTAGAAGGTCCAAAATTTTCATTAAAAATTTTGTCTTTTTTTTTTAATCAGCAAATATGACAGAAAATCAATCATCAGCCATTTTTTTTCACTTTTGTTTATAAAAGTGAAAGTCTCCGTTTAAAATTCTCTTAAAAATCAATAATAATTTTTTCAAAATTTAATTTAAGAAAATTAGAAATTATAAAGTTTATTTAATATATTTTGAAACAAACATTACTTGCTTTCTCCGCTGAGAAAGAGAAAGCCAGTCTTAACAGCGGTGTTGATTGACAAGTAACATGTGATGATTTCACCACGCACTGACATCTTACTTGAGGAAAAGATATCGTATCGGTCGAAAGTGACACAGTTTAGCTTTAAATGAACCAACTTATTTACCACGTTATTTTTAAGGAAAACTATCAGCGCTCTAACATTTTTTTTGTTTTTTAGTACTTAGCTTTCACCTTTACGTTTACGAAGCTTTATAGAAAAATATAATACTATAAAATATTATCAGTAGTGTATATTCTATGTAAATTTATTTCATTTTATGGTATTTTTTGGATTTCCACTAATTTTATTATTAATACTGATAATTTCATTTATGGAAAAGTGACATATCTGAGATAATATAAAACTAAGTTCACATAAATGTCATTATACATTGTAGGTAACCTTATAAGTTGAAATGCTATACATTTTTTCTCTTTTGTTAATTTTTTAAATCTTAAGTGATGACAATATTGAAAAGGCATTTATTTTTCTAATAGTTACCTAATCATATACAATTTTTATTATATTTTTCATAGCCAAGTAGTAAGAACAGAGGTTTTGAAATTCAATGCAACAGCTATCAGACTTTCATGAAATTTTCGTGCTTCGCCCAATGTAAATGTAAAAATGTAAAGACCGTTAACAGCGCCGCACAACATTTATATACAAAATCAAAACACTTGATCATTCGTGAATAGTGTCTGACAGTTTCATTAAAATCCGACAATTATCACGGTGTAGCGAAAAAAACATTTTAAATCAATTAATTTATAATATATATATATATATATATATATATATATATATATATATATATATATATATATATATATATATATATGGAAAAGTTTATTTTAGAGTTGTAAATATTAATTTTTATATTAAGTATAAAGGGAGATTACGGGTTATTGTATGAACAACCATAATTTGCATTTAATATTAATCTGCATCAACGTATTTAACCAGACATTAATTTCGAAAATCTTGCAAAAATAGAAATAATTGTCAGATTTTAATGAAACTGTCAGACACTATTTACGAATGATCAAGTGTTTTGATTTTGTATATAAATGTTGTGCGGCCTGTTAACGGCCTTTACATTTTTACATTTACATTGGGCGAAGCACGAAAATTTCATTATCTCTCTCTATATATATGCTACTCCGACGCACTGTGATGGTTAGCAAGCTTGTTTCGCTATATCACTTACGACTGAATAGGGAGTTTGATCCTCACTGGATGCTCCATACTTTCGGCCTTGTGCAACATCTTAGTAATTCGCTATATAATTAGATAGATATATAGATTCAATATATGAGATCAAATGACTTGTCCAGTTGGCGGAGTTTCTTGTCGAACTAGTCTCACCTCATAACGATGTGTGCATGTGTGTGCGTGTGTGTTGTATACTCCCCTCATTCATAGGAGGTCTTCTTTGACGAGGTCGACTCCACAATAATAACGTTGTCTTCTTTTTTCTCGGCCGCTGATCGCCAGTTATTTTGTTCGGATTTAAAAAAAGAGACAACAATAAAAGGGATTTTAACTTAAATATTATTTTATTCGTCAAGTCGACGCGTACATTTCTAACTAGCCAGTGGGTTTGCTATCCCACCACACTGGGGAGAATTTTCCAGACACGATTTTAACACGTCTGCATTGCTAGACGTGTAAAACTTAACTCACTGAAACCCCTTTCCATATTTTCCATTCCCACGTTAGCTTTAGCCAATCAAAAACATTTTCCTTTGTTTTCCTGTATCTGACCTCAAAGGTCAAAAGGAGGAAGCCAGGGGAGAAATACAATTCTCTAAAAAAAAATAACAGTCTTCTACACATATGAAACGTAATTCTTATTTAAGAAGTAACGACTTTAGGGCATACACATATGCTTCAAACAAACAAATGTATATAACATCTGCCGCGCAAAGATCAACTCCATAAGTGTTTGAATTCTGTTATGAAATTTGGTGAAATTTGGAATGTAAAGTTTGTAGTTTCTTTAAGGAGACGTATTTTTTTATTAGCAACTTTAAAATGAATCCTGTCTCTGAAATACAATCCCATTCATCTTAGTTCTTCCTACCAAAAAAAAAAAAAAAAAAGATAAAGTGAGTTTTTTCAAGTAATACTAATCAAATTGTACAAGTGAGTTAGTTGCCGCTTAGCACATCTTCCCGTTTTCGGCATGTAATCAATAATTTGCATATTTCCGAAAACGGCTAGACGTACATTTCCGAGAGTTGATAAGAACGGTGTCAGGTTTTGTTAATTTCCCATCCATTGTGATTATGTTGGCAGGCCTTCATTTTAACTACGCATGCGTCTTGTGTAGGCGGAAAACTAATTGACGCTTCGGACGAATGATGTATCTTCGGGAGTTTGTCACTGGATCCTGGCACAACATTAAAATCAAGCTTCTTTTTTTTTAAAATTAATTTCGTTTCTATTTTTTTCCATTTAACTCATTTACACCATTTAACTCCTGCTTGGTTCAGTTTCTGGTGTCTGATTCATCCACAACGGGACTTTCTTTGTTTATTCGTAAAGATTCTTTTTTCGATTCTTGAATTTCGAGAGATTTTCATGTCAGCTTCTTTGACTCCCCTACACTCCCCATCTTCATTCGTTTCCGCCATATCACGCCACTTGAGACGTCTTGTAACCCATCAATGTCGTAGGGGTACCATATGTACCGCAACGGTAACAGCAGTTGGTGAGTCTAGGCCAGGCATTTTTCGAGGATTGGTCGGCATGATCGCTGGCTAATCACAAGTCTGGCCACACTATCTCAGAATATTTAAGGTAATTTTTTGGAGTAGATACCTCTGCTATTTTCACTACAAGAGACCATATGTGTAAGCATATACCATAGAAATAGGGGAAAAGTTCATTTGTTCTTTCTTTGAATATATATATATATATATATATATATGTATATATTATAATTTAAAAAATGAAGTCTTAGTATAATAGTATCGCTCAGATGATAGTGTAATTAACGAAAATCACTGCGTGTAATTTATTTCTCATTTATTCATTTGCAAATACGGAGAAAAGATAGAGAGAGAAGGAAATGAGAGAAAGAAAGAATAAGAATTAAAATCTTGAAGAAATAAATAAATTAAATCGATAGAATTAAGAAGAAAAACAAAAATTTCAGTAAGGAAGAAAGATAAATGAGGAAGAGATTGAAAAAAGAAAATGAAAATGAAAAAGACGAAGAATAGAAAATAATGGAATGAAAAACATTAAAAATTAAACGACAAAAACACAAAGAATATAATATACACGATTAGCAATAGAAAGATAGAAAGAAATATATAAATTAAGCATTGCAAATGAGGAATAAAAGGAAAGAAACATTGAAACAATGAAAATCGACAGATAGAAAATTAAAAAAAATAGCAAAGAAAGTAAAGAAATAAAGAACGAAAAAAAAGAAGAAAAAATGAATGGACAAAAGAAAGGAAAAAAAGAAAGAAATAAAAAAGAAAAGACAAAGAAAAACAGAAAGGACAAAAGTACGAAAGAAAGAAAGAGAAAAAGAAAGGACAATAGAAAGTAAGAAAGAAAGAAAATAAATTAAGAATTAGAAGTGAGTCAGAGCCGGGAAGAAAAACTTGAGAGAACGAAAACGGACGAATACAAAGTAAAGAATTATCAATGGAAATAAAGAGCGAAAGAAAAAGTCAAATAAAGTTAAAATGCGACGTGAAAGAAAGATGAAAAATAGAAAAAATAGATTATTTGAAAGAAGAACAGTACGAAATTTTAAAATGAAACAAAAAAGGAAGGACGGGAATAAAAAGGAAATCGAAAAAAGAAAGAAAAAACAAGAAAAAGAAAGAATTTGAATGAGAACCAAAAGAAAATGGACTAAAATACGAAGGAAAGATTTTTTAATTTTCTATCCTCCATTTTTTCGTTCAGAAAAGGAAAGGAACAATAGAAAATAAAAAAACGAAAGGGAAAAGTGTAATAAAAAAGAAAGTAAGAATGAAAGTCATGTACAAAATTGTCAGAAAATTATATCGGTGTATGAGCTTATCTGACGCGAAACCGTGGCTGTAAATATTAACTAGTCCTTTCTCCATCTCTCTCATCTTCCCTTCCACGCAACCATCCACATCGTAACAAAACCGGACCCGGTCTACAACTCCAAGGAAGATGACATAATCACTTTATGCGAACAAATCCTTTTTTTTCTTTGCTTATGCCTGATTTTCCCCATATAGTTCTCTCTCTGTCTGTCTGTCTCTTTCTCTCTCTCTCTCATTCCCTCTCTCTCATGCTTATCCCTGATCTTCCCCATGACCTTCTCTCACCCTCTCTCTTTCTCTCTCTCCCTCCCTCTCTCTTTTGCTTATCCCTGATCTTCCCCACGACGTTCTCTCACTCTCTTCCCCTTCTCCCTCTTTCCCACTCTCTTTCTTTCACACACACACACACACACACACACACACACACACACACACACATATATATATATATATATATATATATATATATATATATATATATATATATATATATATATCCGACACTGCACACTCAGCTCGTCTATTCTAATTCAGTTCACGCCCACAGCATTATATCTACTCGTCACATACCTCATCGCCAAAGAACTCATCTTCTTTCTTGTTTGTCTGCATCACTCGGCCAGTGACGGTCTTTCCCAACACGCCCAGCACCGGCCTTGATATGTGCATTCTATAATATACGTGATGTTCGACGTACTTGTCTTTTTACGATTCACACAGCCCATTCTCCGCTGCTCAGAGACAAAATATTTAATCTTACACTTGCTGAGAGCCAGATGCTACATTGTTGTTTATTGGATTACAGTCCGGATTTCCTAGAATGCAAAAAATATATAAGTAATAATATATATTCTAACACGCACACGCACACACATGCTCCTCGATACATATATATATATATATATATATATATATATATATATATATATATATATATATATATATATATATATATATATATGTGTGTGTGTGTGTGTGTGTGTGTGTATGTGCGCGTGTGAGTGTTTGTATGTGTGTCTTATTCTTATTTGTATGACCAATGTGGGATAAATATTAACAAAGTACAAACTGCTAGGTATTTGAATACACATTATCAGACAGCGATAAATGAATGAGTAAACGGTAATGTTATGTAGCATGCGCAAAATTCACATTCTCAGAAGTCTCGACAACGATTATATAACAATTTGCGAGCAGACATTAGAAATAAAGAAAAATAATTCTATTCTCATCAAGTACAGATATTCTTGAAATTCTGTATGAAAGAACGACGACAGGTGACTCTGCGGAACCCACAAATCTCATCACAGTCAAAAAATTCACGTCGTCTGTTTTAATGAGAAGCAATAGTCATGTCATACCGATCCATTTTTTTTCCTGCAGCGTCAATGCTACCAGCAACATTGAGCTACCACACTATTTGCATTACACGGACTATTGTCCTCATCTTTGTTACCATATTTATCACAACGTTTTGGCCGTTGTACGCTCCAGGCTTGTCAGGTAGTTGCAATGCCGAACTGAACACATGGCGCAGTGGATAAAGTCGTTGGTTAGATCCAGTGATAGGACCCAAAAAGTTGAGTTCATATACCTGGTTAAGGCAGCGGAGAATTTGGAGAAATGAATTAACAGGAGATAACTGATATCCGTTAGACCTGGCACGCGGAACTAGAACAGTCTACCCCAGCGAGCGAAATAAAGGGTTTAGTTCGACATTCAAACCACCTGAAGAAAGCCGGAGCGTACAACGGCCGAAACGTTGTGATAAATATGGCAACAAAGATGAGGACAATAGTCCGAATAATGCAAATAGTGTACATAATACCTCATCTCAGAAATATAGACAGATATTGAGCTACTAGTCCCGATGTGCCAATACTTGATCGAGAGTGTAGCTGCAAGTGTTGCAGCTGAGGTCGACCTACTGTTACATTAACACTAGAGTGACAGGCCGAAAATAATTTACAATGTTATTACTATCAATCTGTGGCTTCCTCGGAGTTCTGATTTTAATCTTATAGTCTCCAAGTTTTGGGACTCTTCGAGAAGAAAGACTACCAGCGATCCCACAAAACCAAGGAATCATTGAAATCTGCCGTAATTGAAGCGATGGCCAATACATAAAAGAAAGAAATGATTCGTGCGGGAGACCATATTGAAGCCATCCCAACTCTTAAAGAGTCTTTATTCAGCAGGTGTATACATTAAAAAAAATTACAAACATTATGTTTTTATCATAAACCTTTCCTAATCACGAATATTTTCCGTATATTCGTGAATATGAAAGGATTATGATAAAAATAAGCAGACATATTGTTTGTAATTTATTCAATCAGACATGCCTAAAAGAGAATTTGCTGTCTAAATACACAAATTAATATATATATATATATATATATATATATATATATATATATATATATATATAATCTCTTTCATGATCATCTTTAGTTTGGCTATACCATATCTATCTCCTTTAAAAATAAAATTACTTTGCTCAACAA
>OZ038497.1:57938513-57968513 GCA_964036315.1 Acanthosepion esculentum
GAGTACTCCGTACTTTCAGCCTTGTATGCTTAGGAAATCGATATATACATATAAATATATGTATCAGTGAATGCATATCTATCTACCTATCCGTATTTTTCATTAACTATAGCTAAATATATATATATATATATATATATATATATATATGTATGTATGTATGTATATATATGTATGTATGTATGTATGTATATATGTTCAAAGTTGTCTATCGCTCTCCCTCATTCTATTCACATATATCTCTTATTCATTTTATCTCATGAAGTTTAACACATACGCGTATTTATATATTTAAAGTTATATACATAAATACACACTAATACATACACCAATTATATATATATATATATATATATATATATATATATATATATATATATATATATATATATATATATATATATATATATATATATATGATAGTATGTATGCCTATCTTTATACAAGCATTTATACATATATAAAATTGGGAATTACAAGTATTATATATTCATTTTCATACACACGTATATTTATATGGCATTTCAATTTTTATTTTCGCTAAAAATGTTATTAACCAACAGACGTCAAACAATTTAAATTCACCGTGTGTATTTCAGGCTCACCATATCTGTTTTTATTAGAAATATTTACAATAACATATTTGATGGTGTCAGATTTTTGTATGCAGCCCGAGGTTTCTTCATTGTATTGTAAATAAATTGATATAATAGCAGGATTATTGCTATCTACTTAGATATTTCTGATAAAGTTGTTCACGTGTCGTAGATACACATAACCTCACGAGAGAACAAGGTGTTGTAAACTTAGTTTGCATATCACTGCATAATAGAAGAAAAGACAAAAATCTATTGACTGTACAATACACAAATGCGCATGCGCGCGTAATGCATAAAATGATAGAAACCGCATACGTATTTATTAAAAACATAAATATATAAAAGATAGGTATCAAGAAAAATGCTATGAAAAGAGACAATGTTATAAAGATATATAAAGCTACTGATATAACCTGTTATATTTATACATTATATTTAATGTATATCATAATCTATAATAACTAAATAATAATAATAATAAAATGCATTGATGCAAATGTAATAATAATAATAATGCAATACATTTTTTAAATAATAATTATCCTTAATACAATACGCCATATATATATATATATATATATATGTCTGTATACATATATATATGTCTGTATACACACACACACATACACACACACACACACATATATATATATATATATATATATATATATATTTATTTATATATTATGTATATATATTACACAGAAGACAGAAACCGCAAACTTTTTTGGTTATGATGTGGATTAAATTGTATATATATATTATTTTATTTTACATATTTTTCTACACAAGTTTCCGGTCTCGCGATCTTCTTCAGGCAAAGAGGGGATATGTCCACATATTATTAAAAGCAATTAATTTTCGTTTTGTTTTTCGATGTCTGAAATTCAATGTTGTATTTGCTTTTGGAATTCTGATATTCAAGTTATATTTGGTTTTGAATAGTAAAAAGATACATATAACATGATTTCGCTGTTTCTCACAGACGTACATAAATTATATTTATTTATTTCTAAATGTCCCTGAAAATGAAATAGAATACAGTTAAATACGTAAAACATATATTCAACACGATTATGTTGCTCGTAATTTTTATTGAACTGAAGTTCGTTTTCTTCTTTTCCGAAACAAATATATCTTGAATTTGGGTAGGTGTGTCATCGTTATTTTGCACACTTCCTCTTAATTGTTACACAGAAAAAAATTGTACTTGGATTAAACTAAAATTACTTACAATATAATACATAAAACTTATAATACTTTCCTTCTTGCCATCAATTTTGACGGCTCGGTTACACTGGTAATGATAATAATAACCCAATAACCAATTTTTGCAGCAAGATTTAGATAGGATAGGCGCTTGAATAGATAAAACAACGCTTGCAAGACAAACCTCTGTATGGCCAATATCCGGAATGTGCTAATAAAGCTGATGTTGATAAAGTTAACACTCATCGATGGTTACGAAAATTAACAGCTGAAACGGAAGGCTTTATTTTTGCAGCGGGCGACTAGAGTTTTTTTCCCCCTAGAAACTTTCAGTCAAATATTATAATAGTTTGGATTCAAAATGCAGATTCTGTAACCAATATCAGGAAACCATAAACCATCTAATCTCAGGATATTCTGTACTCGCGCCAAATGAATATAAAAATTGTGACGATAGAGTGAGGCAATATTCAGAACGTGTTAATAAAGCCGATTTTGATAAAGTTAAAACTCATCGATGGTTACGAGTATGTAGGATAAAGACTGAGACGGAAGGCTTTATTCTTGCAGCGGAAGATCAGAAACATTTCACTCGAAACTTTCAGGTAATTATCAAACATAATAGTGCGGAGCCAAAAATGCAGATTCTGTGACAAATACCAGGAAACCATAGACCGTCTCATCTCAGGATGTTCTGTACTTGCGCCAAAAGAATATAAAAATCGTCACGATAGATTGAGGCAGCATTTACACTGGACACTGTGCAAACTCTTTGGAAAAGATGTTAACAAACATTGGTATGAACATTACCAAGCACCGGTTACAGAAATAGACGACATCACAATTCTATGGGGTTACAACATCTTTACAGACAGGAAGATTCAAGCAAATAACCCGGACATAATTGTCAAAAATCGAAAAGAAAAAAAATTGCCTACTAAATGATATGTCTTGTCCAGCGGAGTGTAACATAGCAACCAAGGAATTTGAAAAACTATCGAAGTAAAACAACTTGAAAATGGGAATAGAAAAAAGGTGTAAATTGACAACAAGAATAATACCAGTCATATATAGTGCGCTTGGGATGAGTAAAGAGGAACATAACAAAACTTTGAAAAAATTCCAGCTCATTAGAGATACAAAAGATACAAAACATTGTCTTGTTAAGTACAGCCCACACACTAAAACTTTGTCCATTTAACGCTAGTGATGTTATGGAAGTAAGAAAAACAAATCATGAAATGTTGCCATAAAACATACCACTACCTGCCTTAGGTCTTCCTGCAGATTTGGTAGGTAGTTTGGCTATAGCAGAAATCGAAATATAATAATAATGATAATAATAATAATATAGCGGTGCAATAATAATAATAATATTAATAACAATGATAATAACTGGAAGATATGCAAGAAGCACAAAATCAAAACCACTGCGAGAGGGTATGAGCACCAACCAGACAGTTACATGAAATTACGATGTAACTATCCTCTGGGGCATGTCAATTCAAACGGTCAGTGAAATAAAAGATAACAGACATGATATTATCATAAAAGGCAAGAAATACAGTGCAGTACATCTGAGAGAAACACCTTCATGATAATTATCGCGAAATTGTCCAAATACAAGGAACTGGAGATCGAGATTAACAGGATGTGGGGAATGAAGACTGAGATTGTACCAATAGTAATCGGAATCTGGGCCTTGGGAGAAAAGGAATGGACAGTTTTACTAACAATGTCCCAAGTAACATCAACATACAAGTTTCCCAGAAAATCGCCATACTAGGAACATCCCATATACTAACAAAAAGTGCTATCAATTAAATGACAATTCTCTTATAGTGCCTAAGGACCATAGTTTGGACCCGGCTCTACAGGATTCAAAAGAGGAAACATAACATACACAAATAATAATAATAATAATAAAAATAAAAATAATAATAATAATAATAATAATAATAATAATAATAATAATATGCAGTGGTCAATAATAATAATAATAATAATAATAATAATAATAATAATAATAATGATAATAATAATAATAATTGGTTGGAAAAGATTCCAGTAGACTAATTGAAGGGATCCCTGGAACTCCATGCCTCAAAGAGATACAAAATATTATTCTGACAAGTACAGCCCACACTTTACGAAGGGCTTTATCTATGTAATATTTTTTTCTTTGCTGTGGAAAGTGTCATGATGCCATTTCTAACCTTAGGTCCCTGGGCGGGACCTGGAAAGAATTGAGTAAACGGCAGTTATCAAAGGAAATAAATAATAATAATAATAATAAGAAGAAGAAGAATAATAATAATAAGAATAATACCATACAGTAATGCAAAAATAATAATAATGTTCCAATACAGCGGTACACAAATAATAATAATAATAATAATAATAATAATAATAATAATAATAATAATAATAAATTAAAAATTAAATCACTACTTGACATTCCACCAACCACGGAAATGCTGAAGCAGAAACTTCAGCTAAAAGCACAGAGAACAAGGCGATACGAAAAACGTTGTAGGTTCTATCGCCAAAATAAAATATTCCAAACGGACCTTAAGAAATTTTACAGGGAAATTGGAAAAAAACCTATACATGTCGAAAGGCCACCATCGATTGATACTGTACAGACATTTTGGGAAAATATTTGGAGCAGCCCGAAAGAATATAACCCTAAAGCTGAATGGATCCGGCGTGAAGAAGAACGAATGTTGGATACACCTCTGCAAGAATGGGAAAATATATCCACAGATGATGTTAGGCAAGCTCTAACGAAATCGCAAAAATGGAAATCCCCAGGAAATGACAAGGTTCCCAATTTCTGGCTTTATCATCTCTCGTCTATCCACAAAATACTTGCGGAAACATTATCAACGATTGTAAATAATCCCAATAAAATCCCGGAATGGATTACTGAAGGTATTACATACCTCATACCAAAAACAAATGAAACAGATGACCCGAAAAATTATCGACCGATAACATGTCTCTCCACAACGTATAAGTTGATCACGTCTGTCATGACGAACCGTGCTTACTCCTTTTTAGAAACAAACAACATTCTTCCACTGGAACAGAAGGGATGCAGGAGGGGTTCATATGGCTGCAAAGACCAATTACTAATAAATAAAATGATTCTGGAAAATTGCAGGAGCAGACGTAGAAATCTCAGTGCAGCGTGGATTGATTATCGTAAAGCTTTTGACAGTGTTCCACATTCTTGGATCCTTAAGACTTTGGAAATGTACAAAGTCTCCCCTGTGGTATTAAATTTCCTTAAGCACAGCATGGGAATGTGGAACACCAAACTATACCTTAGTCACACCAGGGGCACTGTCATATCCAACCGACTAAATATCCGACGTGGAATCTTTCAAGGAGACTCTTTGTCTCCACTTCTGTTTTGTTTGTCCTTACTCCCTCTTACGCATGAACTGAACAACAGTAGCTATGGCTACAAAATAAATAACAACATATTCAATCACCTACTATACATGGATGATCTCAAACTCTTTGCCAAAGACGACAATGAGTTGAAGGGCCTACTTAATATTGTAAAATACTTTAGTGACGACATATGCATGAGCTTCGGATTAGATAAATGTGCTAAAGTAACATTTAAGAAAGGTAGAATTTTAGAAGCACCCTTAATAGATTTAGATTTTGCCACGAAGATTAGAGAATTGGAGCATGATGAAGCTTACA
The DNA here is from genome assembly GCA_964036315.1 of Acanthosepion esculentum. Lineage (NCBI taxonomy): Eukaryota > Metazoa > Mollusca > Cephalopoda > Sepiida > Sepiidae > Acanthosepion > Acanthosepion esculentum. Next base: position 57,944,042 of record OZ038497.1, read on the forward strand.
AGTACCTAGGAATTAGTGAGGGAGATGGCATACAACACTCCCAAATGAAAGAGAAGGTAAGAAAGGAGTACTACAGGCGTGTACGCCTGGTACTAAATACTGAGCTAAACTCAAAAAACCGAATATCAGCTATAAACACCTTAGCTGTTCCTGTGGTGCAATACAGCTTTAATGTACTTAACTGGACCATAGCTGAAATTAAGCGAATGGACGCCAAAACGAGAAAGCTCCTCACTTGCTACCGCATGCATCATCCCAAAGCTGATATTGATCGCCTGTATGTGCCCAGATCCGAAGGAGGCAGAGGACTAGTTCAACTAGAACTATCCTACAAAAGTACAACAATTGGCCTCCAAAGATACTTGGAAAAAACAGAAGACTGGATGATGGTATGTGTCAAGGAACATGAAAGTAGGAAGTGTCTCTACTCTGTAGTAAAGGAAGCCGAAAAATTCAAAAAAGAGCTTCAAATGGGCACAGAAATTCAAATACATCACTGTACACCGGCTGAAGCTGCAAAAAACTTTAAAAAAAATGCAAAGACAAATGCGACCGACCAGATAAAGAAACAATGGCAAAATAAACCGCTCCATGGCCAATACTCTGCCCGTACCAAACAAGCAGACGTAGACAAAAACCGCACCCATCAGTGGCTACGTAGTGCAGGGTTGAAAGGTGAAACTGAGGGTTTTATAATTGCTGCACAAGACCAATGCTTGTTAACTAGGAATTATCAAGCACATATACTAAAATACTGTGTTAGCCCAAGATGCAGATTCTGTGACAAATATCCAGAAACCATTGATCATCTTATATCAGGTTGCACGATATTGGCATCCACTGAATATAAAAACCGGCATGACAGAGTGGGCCAATATCTGCACTGGAAAATTTACAACTCCTATGGGAAGGAAACTGGAAGAAATTGGTACGAACACCACCCTGACCCGGTTACGGAGATAGGGCCTGTTACAATTCTATGGGACTACACAATATACACTGACAGAACAATCAAAGCCAACCGCCCAGACATTGTTATTAAAGACCACAAACAAAATAAGTGCCTCCTTATTGATATGGCAGTCCCTGCAGACTGCAATGTGTCTTTGAAGATATTCGAAAAACTGTCAAAATACAAGGACCTTGAAATCGAAATCTCAAAAATGTGGCACATGGGAACATCAACAATTCCTGTTGTATTTGGAGCCCTTGGACTGGTTGGAAAAGATTCCAGTAGGCTGATTGAAGGGATCCCTGGAAGTCCATGCCTCAAAGAGATACAAAAAATTGTTCTGACAAGTACAGCCCACACTTTACGAAGGGCTTTATCTATGTAATTTTTTTTTTTTTTTTTTTTTTTTTTTTCAGTGGAAAGTGTCATGATGCCATTTCTAACCTTAGGTCCCTGGGCGGGACCCGGAAAGAAATGTGTAAACGCCAGATATCAAAGGAAATAATAATAATAATAATAATAATAATAATACAATACAGTAGTGCAATAATAATAATAATAATGATACAATAAAAAATTTTGTTATACCGTTTCCACATCCTTAACTGGAACATAGCTGACATTAAGAGAATGGATTTCAGAATGAGAAAGTACAATAATCGGCAATTGCTTGCAAAATAATATAGTATACCAAGCCATTGTAAAACAGCAGATAACAAAACAAATATGCATAGGAATAAGAAACAGAGAAACTATGAGCCCAAAAGATCCATTACCAATAGTAAATATGCGAATACCACCACACTTTTTGAATATATATGGTAAATTAAAAGCAAATACACCAACAGTATACCCCGGACGAGTAATATGAATAATGAAACTTACTGTATTGGGCATAAAATTATACATACATTCTCGAAGATTTGCTTAGATTACTTGGCAAATATCAATTTTATTTAGAAAATAAAGACATGCATAAATTATTCAAGCCATATAATAATTATCAATGTATATTAATTTATGTATTTCCTATCCCATCCTTAGTGAGAAGGGAAGTAAATCATCAATGCTTTTAAATTTATGAGTCATTACTTCCCTTAGTCGCTTAATAATCTGTACAAATAATATTTTTTTCTAAATTTAGACAAAAAATAGTTCCCGAGCAAAATGAACCGTTTAATTAATCAGTTCCTTTACCCCGACGTTTCTTGAATTGCAATCCTATTTGGTCAAGCCTTTCTCAGATAATTATGCTTATTATGTGATCGTCTTGCTTCAACTTGCTCTTGAGATAGACTTTGTCGTTCTGTTTGCTTATATTTTTCTACCGAGAGATATTTCTATTTCACTGTTATATAAAACACATACAATATTCAACATAAACATATATTGAACAAAAAGATATCTGTATAATATCAAGAGTAATTAATGATTCGTAAATACTAATGAACATCTAAAAAAATATAAAGGGAACGTATGAAACGGTTCATTGATCTCTATTTTCGTTTTGAATTCTTTATTTCCGCTTTATTGAGTTTAATACATTGTTACAAGGCTTTCGTTTCATTGCACCCCACAAGAAAAGCAATGGATAGGTAATTCAGTAGAAAAAGTAAGGGAAAAAGAAAATAAGAAAAAAGAAAGAATGAAAGACATAGATGGCTAACTCAAAAAAAAGAAAGAAAGGAAGAAAGAAAGAAGGAAAGAAAGAAAGAAGGAAAGAAAGAAAGTCGGGAAAAAAAAGGAAAAGCCATAGGTAGCTAGATCACTAGAAGAAAGGACGGAAAAATAAAGGGAGGAAGGAAGGAAGGAAGGAAAGAAAGAAAGAAAGAAAGAAAGAAAGAAAGAAAGAAAAAAGCCATAGACAGCTAACTCATTAGAAGAAAGAAAGAAAAAAGAAAGAAAAAGAATGAAAGAAAGAAGAAAAAAGAACATAGCTAACTCAGTAGAAGAAAAAAAGGAAGGAAGGAAGGAAAGAAAGAAAGAAAGAAAGAAAGAAAGAAAGAGAGAGAGAAAGAGAGAAAGAAAAGCCATAAGTAGCTAACTCTGAAGAAGAAAGAAAGAAAGAAAGAAAGAAAGAAAGAAAGAAAGAAAGAAAGAAAGAAAGAAAGAAAGAAAGTAAGAAAAGAAAAATTATACTGGGTCCCATGTTTATACACCTACTTCAGTGAAATGGAAAAACGTGTGAATTTAAATCCTTTCATTTGTTTTTGTTTTTTTAATAATGATCTGCATTCATAGGTATGGCTGTTATTGCAATATTTGGTTAAAGTCGTAAGGCCCGAATACTCAACGATGCAACAGGGGAATTTCTACAGGTATTTGTAGTCGTGGAACTGACAGTGAGCGTATTTATTCATTAAATATAATTAAAAAAATCAGGAAATCTTCACGGGTAGTGTGAGTTTTATTTAATCTATATTTATTACGCGATTTCTGGTCATTACATCCGTTAAAAACTTATTGCAAGCTGTAGAATTCTATCCTAATTTATATTATTGCCCACTAGTTTATATCAAACGTGAATCTAATCTCACAACTATCGCGCCACGACTAATGTGTCATCGATGCAGAGATTTCAAAACCGCGAATTGAAGACAAAATAAGCCGGTAAGACTCTCCGCTTTCTTTTCGTCTATATCGTTTATTTCTTTTCCAGCAGCCGCAGGATGGGTCAATACGTCTGCAGTTAAATATTAGGGAAGGAGAGGTTAGAGCCGGCACTGGTAGGGTGATCTAGGCAGCCATGTGTGATGTCAGACGTGTGGTAAGTCGTGGTAAAAAGGGAAGAGACATGGTGTGAGGAAACACCAAGTTCGGTGATAAGCTTGCGGGAAAATATTTCGGCTTTGAAAAAAAAATGACGAGTTTGTGATGGAGATGTCAGAGTAAGTTGGAAGGTCGCCACGATACAGATAGAAGGTGAATATCCGACTCCAGCCCATTACTTTTTGAACGGCGAATGGAGAACGATGATTGAAAACTGACTCATCTTGTTGCGTGGTCCGTCAAATAGCGGGGCAGTGGAGAGAAGGCAGGGGCGAATTCTGAGAGATAACAAGAAAATAATGGAGAAAGAAAAGATTAGCAGAATTAGAGATTTCAAAAGGGCTTGTACTGAAAGAACGGGAAAGGTGAAGGGAGAAAATGGCGAAAAGATGGCCGGATGGTGAAATGCGTAAGTAGTGGTAGAGAGAAAATATGAAGCCAAAATTGGAGAGAAGATAAAATAAATACGTAAAAGATCTCAAGACGATAGAAAGGAAAAAATAGAGAAAGATTTTTGATGTCCAAAGTACTAGATGAACAATGTTTTAATACGGTATATTTTTCTATTTTAAGGATGTCTTACCAATCAATTAGCAGAGTTTAGTCGTTTATCAATAAAAATCTCAGTATGAGGCCGAGTATGTTGATAAGACTATCCAGCAGTTGGAGGTTAGAATCGGCCAGCATGCCTCTAGCCAAATACGGAGACAGGAGCCTGTAACATCCAGTCGCTCACAGGCTCAGGCTCATGAGTCCGCTATCGGCGAACATTTATTGAATTCAGTGACTTGTATTACTGGCTACACTGAGGAATTCTTCTCTGTTCTGCACAGAGCACGGACGAGACTCCAACATAACATAAGCTCCATAAATCCATACGTAGATGTCTTGAAGGACACATGGACCAGTGGATAAAGGTGTTGGTTACATCCAGTGACCCAAATAGTTGTGAGTTCAGAAACTTGTAGAGTTGAGTTAAAGGGAAATAACTGAGCTATCCGGAAGAGGCGTGGCACGTGGAACTAGAACTATCTACCCTGGTGGGTAAAATAAAGAGTTTGGTTTGAAATTCCAATCACCTGAAGAAAACCGGAGAGTAAAACGGTAAAAACGTAGTGAATATGGGAATGAAGATGAGAATAACAGTCCGAATAAAAGTAAGTGATATATATATATATATATATATATATATATATATATATATATATATATATATATATAGTAAGATAACAGAATACCTAATAAAAACTAGAGTTAATTAACATAATATGTTATGCATGCATAATATGAGATACCTATTGTGTCACATGCTACCTGATTTGCCTTTTGGTTTATTTTATTTAATTGACCCAAATCTTTAGTACAGCCTTTAGTAGTTAAGCCAGGTACCTCCACAAGATCGCTAAAAAAAGAGCATAGCATGATGAGAAAGAAGCTAAACTTGACGAAAACAAATGTTTATGATATTATCAAGAGGAAAGATCAAAATATTTTTGTGGTATTTTTTTTACATTTTTTAATCGTTCCTAACACGTCCGAAAATTTCGTTTTTTATTTAGTCAGCAAAATTGATCATTTTTTCCCATTTTATAGAATCAATGAAAATCTCAGTTTGAAATTCTTTTAAATATCAATTATCATTTTTTCAAAACTTATTTTAAGAAAATCAGAAATTATAATGTTTATTTAAAATATTTTGAACCAAGCTTAACTTAGCTTCTGCGCCGAAAAGATGTAATTTGAAAATAAAACAAACAGGTCATAAACTTTCGCGTCACTTGACAGGTGTTGAATGACATATTGATGAATTCCGTGAGGATAATTTGTTCTACGGAAGGAGAAAAGTGAAATATTTTACATTTAAGTGAACAAATTATTTACCTCGTATTTTTTAAGGAAAACTTTCAGCGCTCTATTTTTTTTTGTACTTAGCTTTCACATTTACGTTTACGATGCTTTATGGAAAATATATTATAAAGAAATTAAAACAAAACTGTTCTGTATTTCCATTCATTTTATTATTAATTTTGATGCCATAACTGAGATTAATATAAAAATAAGATCATATAAATTTCATATTGATACTGGTACTTTTAGGTACCCTTCTCAGTTGAAATTGAAAAATCAAATAAACTTCTCCACACGTGTTTCGCAAAATTAAAGGCCTTAACAGCGAGAACAATGCATAACTCAAATAACGCAACTTAATTGTATTCTGGTTGGTCTTCCGTACTTTATAATTACAGCCCGATTATAAACACAAAATTACATTTCTTAATTACTGCGGGTCTTCTGATTAGTCAAAAGGATACAATTTACAACGCACTAAACAAAGATCTATCTCATCAGGACACTTACAAAACCCGATGCGGCTTTTAACTAATTTTATAATATTTTAACAACTTAAATGTAAAAATTTATTATAATTAAAAAATAACAAATAATTGTATTAAAAATTCATTTTTCATCGAAAAAATTTTTTAGTTTCTGAAAATATTGTCCATATTCATAAAACCAACTAAAAGCAAATAAAAGCATTTGAAATTCAATACTATCTTTATTTTATTGAGTTTTGTATGTTACAATTCAGAGCTGATTTTCAGGTACGTGGGGTCCAATTAAAAATAAACAAAACATGATTTGCATTCCCCAAAGCCTTGTCCTTTTAACTATTGTAATCACTAAACACGATGCGATCGAATTTCTAGAGTTTTCATTAAATTAGTTATAGGGGGCGTAATAAATATTAAAAAAATATTTCTGCCATGATTTTAATAAAAAAAACATATTTATAATAATTTCGATCATCTGTGAAGACTTTCTGGAAGTTTCATTAACATCCGACAAATATTTACATTTTTGCAAGATTTTCCAAATTAATGTGCGTCATACAAAAAAAAAACGTGCTAAAAATTGTATATGTTATTTTACTAGTTCCAGTGATACAAAAAGAAACAAAGATTTTTAAATAAAAATTCAGATTGTTCTAAAAAGAAGAAAATTTTTTAAAAAATAATTAAAATAAACTTTGATCTTTCCTCTTAATAATAGCATAAATATTTAGACGATAAAATTTTGTTTTCGTCAAGTTTGGCGTCTTTTTCATCCTGCTATGCTCTTTTTTTTAGCGATTTCGTGGAGGTATCTAAGTTAAGTTCACCAAAGGTATTTTTTCATTTGCTTATTTTCTTTTTTCCCCTGTGAAGGTGTGGCTATAGACGCTCTTTTTTTTAATAAAATTATTTTATTTTATTTTTTTCACATGATGATTTAACGTATGCCGTTTCCGGTCATGGGTTATAAAAAAGTTGTCCCTCTCTTTTTTCATTTACCTTCAAGTCGTCTGAACGTCGTGTGAGCGTGAAACTCGGGTTACGACTAGGGCCATCCTTTCCTAGAAAATAACGTCACCAAGGGTTTTTGCTCTGTCTATGTAATGTAGGCATTTGAGGACTGCGTAGGTGTATGTTTCCCTCCAGGGCTTGTTTCTTTTCTTTATGTATGTAGTGCTTGTTCGAGGTATTAAGGTCTTTCTTGCATTTGTCTGTTGGTTCCACCAAAGATTTGGTTTGTCTTTAATATATATATATATATATATATATATATATATATATATATTATATTGTATTGTATTGTATTATTATTATTATTATTATTATTATTATTATTATTATTATTATTATTATTATACGAGATTTTAATAAAAATATTTTAAATCGCTATGCAAAATCTTTCATGTTTCAATACTATGATTGTACTTCCTCAGGCAATGGTAAGTAACTGGTGATTAAATGATTTTTAAGGAAATTTAAAAACAAATCGTTACCTTTTTCCCGAAAGTTAAAGAGAGGGAATAAGGTCAGAATTAAAATTCAACACTTTAACTTTCGGAAAAGTCGTAACGATTTGTTTTTAAATTTCCTTAAAAATCATTTAATCATCAGTTACCTACCATCGCCTGAATAAGTACAATCGTATTATTGAAACATGAAAGCCTTTGTATAGCGATTTAAAAAAAAGATTTTATTATAATCTCTTATAATAAAAATATAACAATAATATATTGCCCAACTTTGTATTGAGCACTTTTTAAAAGTAAATGCTACGAACTGTGTATTTTTATTCCATATGTTCTTTCTCTCATTTGTGTGTGTACATATATATATATATATATATATATATATATATATATATATATATATATATATATATATATATATACATATATATATATATATATATATATATATATATATATATATATATATATAAATTTTAAACATTTTTTTATGTGTAGACGCTTCTTAAACAGTATATTTGTTTACGTATATGGACATTCCCCATGTTCTGAATATTGTTGACACTTATGGTCCGTTTCTCCTGCTATATAATTAGAAATTATTGATAAAATCCAATGAAGAATCTGCAATATTATTGGCCAAATGATCGCAGTCATCTTCTGGATCTCGAAAAAACGTCTAAAAATTTATAGTTTCATATTTTCCCAAAGAAATTTACCGACTCAATTCTGGTCGGAGGGACTTTCACACCCAGAAGGGTTTCGCCATAAGGTTGTAAATACAAATGAGATTTAGTCTTATTTGACTCCCTGAAAAAATAAAACAGGATTGAACAGCCAGCTATCGCAGGAAAAAATATGAAGTAAAAGGCCAAGGATAAAGCTCTTGAGAAGATGAAACACCGCTGGCAAGCCAAATCTTTGTATGGCCAATTTTCAGAACGTGCTAATAAAGCCGATTTTGATAAAGTTAAAACTCATCGATGGTTACGAGCATGTAGGATAAAGACTGAGACGGAAGGCTTTATTCTTGCAGCGGAAGATCAGAAACATTTCACTAGAAACTTTCAGGTAATCATCAAACATAATAGTGCGGAGCCAAAAATGCAGATTCTGTGACAAATACAAGGAAACCATTGACTGTTCATCTTTTTTCTTTTTTTAAGCTTATCACCACAAGCAAGGCTGGAAGCCACTAGCACGCAAGGGGTTACAGAAGGTTTGGAGGAAAAGCAGATAGGAGTGGTAAAGCAGAGGATGTGGAGAAAGATAATGGATCGATCAAGGCAAGGGGGTTACAGAAGATTTGGAGCGAGAGCAGATAGGAATGAAAGGTGAAAGGATGTGGAGAAGGGAAGTGGATACATGAAGGCAACTGGAGATGTCGCTTGACGTTACACTTAAATAGTTGGAGATTGTATTTGTCAGGGAAACAGGAATAAGGAAGGGAGTTCCACAGGCGAGATGTGCGAGACATGAAGCTATTGGAGTAGAAGAGACGTCTACATCTAACAGTTTCAACGGTGACGGGGTGGGAACGGGATGCCAGCCTCGTAGGACGTTTAAATTCATGAGGCCTAGGAACCAGCGAAAGCAGCTCATCGGAGCAATTAGCGTGAAAGTATTTGTAAAAAAGACAGAGCGAGGCAACGTCGCGTCTGTGAGCGAGCGACTGCAGACGAGATGACAGATCAGGGCCAATTACATTGCATATCCGTCTCTGGATCTTATCAAGAACCCTGAGGCAAACAGCAGGGGCTCCAGATCATAGAATGTTCTATACTTGCGCCAAATGAACATAAAATCGTCACGATAGAGTGAGGCCAAATTTACACTGGACACTGTGAAAACTCTTTGGAAAAGATGTTAACAAACATTGGTATGAACATTACCAAGCGCCGGTTACAGAAATAGAAGACATCACAATTCTATGGGATTAAATCTTTTTTACCGACCGGAAGACTGAAGCAAATAGGCCGGACAAAATAAGAATAAGTTTGAGTAGTAATTGATATGGCATGTTCAGAGGACTGTAGCGGAATTTGAAAAAACTATCGAGGTATAAAGAAATGGAAATCAAAATAGAAAAAAAAATGAGTAATTTGAAAACAAGTATAGTGCCAGTCTTAGTAATTGCGATTGTTATGATAAAAAGGAACACAACAACGCATTTAAAAAATCTCTGTAAATCCCAGCCTAAATGAAATAGAAATATTGTCTTGATAAGTACAGCTCACACATTAAGAAGAACTTTGTCCATGAAACGACAGTGATGTTATGGGAGTTAGCAAAACAAATCATGAAATGTAGCCATAACAACACACAACTATCTACCTTAGTTCTTCCCGTAGATTTGGTAGATAGTGTGGCCATAGCAGAAATCGAAATAATAATAATAATAATAATAATAATAATAATAATAATAATAAATGAATAAATAAATCTGTTTATATTTCTGAGATGAGGTATTATGTACACTATTTACATTATTCGGACTATTGTCCTCATCTTTGTTGGCATATTTATCACAAAGTTTCGGCCGTTGTACGGCCCGGTCTTCTTCAGGTGGTTGGAGTGTTAAATCTCACTTCCTCCGCCTGAGCCAGAGGGAACTTCAAAACCACCTCCTCGATTCTGGCAATGATGTCCAAGTATGGCACTCGCCTGATGGTTGTGGCGAAGTTGAGGCCCTTATTTAATACTAACTCCTCGGAGGCACTCAGCTGATATTGGCTGTTGTTGATTACTGCTTTCACTGAAGGAATTATGCAGGTCATTTTGAATCATTCTTCGGTCTTCTTCATTGGTAAATCTGTTGAAGAAATCCTCGAACCTCTTGGAGATATGAGCTTGTAGTCTCTGTTTTATCCAACAATTGTACTGGATTCTTTATCGGACAATGGCGTGTCCCACGTTTTCTTCAACCAGACGGGCTCTCCTTGTATTAACGGGAGGTCTTAGTGCCAAGCCTGAAAGGATGAGTTGTAGGTCTCTGCATCGGTGTGGGAATGTTAGATGGTTCGTAATTCGTGTCAGTTTCTGGTAGGACATTTTAATTAGATACATTCAATAAAGAATTGGTCAGTATACGCAGTACCCTACAACGTAACAACAACTCTAGGTACATGGCACCAGCCCCAATGAACTGGGATAGGTGGGTACAAGAGGAGGACAACGACACTAAGAAAATAGTCTGCCTGCCTTATGTGAAGAGGTTATCGGAGAAAATACAAAGGATCTGCGGTCCATATAACATCAGGACAAACTTAAAAATCTGGACGACACTTCGCAGATACCTCTCCTGAGTAAGACCCCCCCCCCCATAGAGGAAAACATCACTAAAGTCTCTGTGTACGCCATCCTGTGTAGCTGCGGAAAGAAATATAAAGAGGGGAGACTCCCCTTAAGGTAAGGCTTCAAGAACACCAACAAGCTGTAACACGAAGTGGACAAATCAGGCGTGGCTGGCCACATGTGGAGAGAAAAGGGAGATCACTGCCCTCTGTGGGATCAGGTTGAAATCGTAGACAAAGAACATCATTGGAATATTGATAAACTTAAGGAATCAGCACATATGCTAGGCCACAAATGTCTCCTGGGCCGATCAAACATAGAAATGAATACATCATGGTAAGCAGTAATAAGGAGTGCCAGAGAAAAGCAATAATAACAACGAAATTTGCAATTTGATCTCTGGTAAAAAAACATACAATGATAACTGCAAAAACTGCCTCATATGCATTGGTAAAAATGATTGTTGAAGACACTAATTTATAAGTACCAGAAATTCATACACTGATGTACTTAAGGACACATGGTACAGCGGATAAAGGCGTTGGCTAGATCCAGTGTGAGTTCAATACCTGGTTCAGGCAATCGAAAACTTTTAGAGGTGAATTAACAGGAGATAACTGGTAACTGACATCCATTAGACATGGCCCATGGAATTAAAACAGTCTACCCCAGCGAGCGAAATAAAGGGTCCTGTTCGACATTTCAACCACCTGAAGAAGGCCGGAGCGTACAACGGCCCAAACGTTGTGACAAATATGACAACAAAGATGAGGACAATAGTCCGAATAGTGTAAGAAATTAGATGAATTAACAAATTTAACGTTGTTTTACAGTGTAACCTGGATATAAGAGAAACCCGGATATAAGAAAGATTTTCTCTGGTCCAAAATTAGAGCCTGTGTTAATAAAACAAAATAGACCAAACCCGGATATAAGAGAAACCCGGATATAAGATACTTCGTCTCCGGTCCGACAACTCTCTTATATCCGGGTTACACTGTACCTAATTTAGTGGTTCATGGTAATTTTAGGGCTAACCGTTTTAAAATTTTCTGGAAAGTCATCTCTAAAAATATTCGACTATGTTAAATAGTTTCAGCATCTTGTCGTGTCAAAAGTCAATTAAAACAAAAAAGGGCTGAAATTTACTAATTATTAAATCCAGAGAGTGGTCCCAAATTTTGGCTGATAGCGTGCTTCCTTATATTACGTCCACACAGTAACTTTATTTAATAACCTTCTACCTGACTTAACTCTTGGGGCTAATATTGGTGAACTTTAATGATATATATATATATATATATATATATATATATATATGTGTGTGTGTGTGTGTGTGTGTGTGTGTGTGTGTGTGTGTGCGCGCGCGCGCGTGTGTGTGCGCGCGCGCGCGTGTGTGTGTGCGCGTGTGTTATTTAACATAATAACCAGCGGCAACAGTCTGTTTCATGCTTAAATGCAATCGAAAGCCTATAGGCGTTGTGTTTTGTCTCGAATATGCTGGTCAGTGGTGTATTATGAATAGTATTATTTTATTTTAATAGTTATTTCGGTTGCTGGTAACGCCTATGTTTCAAATTATTCACGGAGCAATTGAGTGGGAATAATTGTGCATCCGGATGCAGTTTTGTGGCTATTTTATAATGTTTTCTGTGCTCATTATTTATTATTGATTATTTGTTGTTTGTTTTCTTAATATTACGTTTTCTTGTGTTTATACGCGTGTTCGTGGTTCGTTAATTTTTTAGCATTTACTTAATTTTTTTATTTTTTGCTGACTTATTCATTCATTTATTATTAAACAATACATAAATAATGGGGAATAGGGCCGGAAACTGAGGAGGTATTTAGGTGAGGAAAGAAGGTGTAGCGTGTGACGATGATCGCTGATAATTATGAAACCTTAAAAAACAATATAAAATGATAACGATATAAGAAAAAAATACATAAAACAACAAAGTAAATTAGCGGAAGACTGAAGGAAAAGAAAGAAAGAAAGAAAGAAAGAAAGATTATTAAACAAAAAAAGTACAAATGTAAAATATAAAGAAAAAGTAAATGTGAACTTAAGATAACGGAAAGAATGCCGGAAGAAAGAAAAGGAAAAGCAAATATTAATAAAAATTTGTATAACGAAAGTAAAAGGATAGAAGAGAAAGAATACTATTAAATCGTAAAAAATAATAATGTCGTGGAGAAAGAAACTAATAATAAAAGTAAAAGAAAAATATATCGACGAATTTGGTAACACGAAAAATGAAGGAATAATAAAATGAAAACGAAGCAAGAAGAAAAAATATTAAAGAAATGAATGAAATTATATGAAAAAAAAATCCTCACAAATAACTAATAGAAGCGAAAAAGGAAAACATTAGAATTATCAATGTGGGCGATTTTCATATAAAGAAAAATGAAAAAAGAAAATAATAAAATAAAGATAAAATGAATAACGAAGGAAAGAAAGAATATAAAGAAAAAAATAAGGAAAATTATAAAAAATAAAGAAAATATAAAAAAGAACAAAAATAAAGAAAAATTATTAGAAAGAAAGAAATAAAAATATAAAGAAAAAAACGAAAATAATGAAAATCATCATGAGAAAGAAAGAACAAAATTAAAAATTCTCTGAATACAGATTGATTATTCTTTGAAAGATGGAATGAAAAACATGAAGAAATTAAGAACAAAATAAAAAAAAATACTTCTTTGTAAAAAAGAAAGAAAAATTCACTGAAGGAATGAAAGAAATTTACCCGAAAGAAAGAATTCAAATGCTTAGAAAGAAGGAAATAAAAGTATAAAACAATAAAAAACGAAAATATAGAAACAATTCTCTGAAAGAAAGATAATTGAAGGAAGGAACGAAAGAGCATTCTAAGAAAGAAAGTAAAAAGACAGAAAGAAAATTAAGAATTTCTCATGAAGAACGAAGGAAAAAACAAAGAAAGTAGCTGAAAAAGAGAGACGTAGGAAAACATTATAATTCTAAAACCGTAAAGAAATTTTCGAGAGTGACTGACCCAGATATACAGTGAATTAATCACTGTATCTTTCTGGCTTGTCTACTGCGTGGAATCTCTATCTGAAGATCTCGAGCATTTGGCAGCAAAAGACATACTTGTTAGAAATTCCTTGGACCAGATATGACCATCTCAATAGAGCCACGATGCTACATCGCGTTGTAGAAATACATAAACAATACGCCGGAATGATTGAAAGTAAATCTTTGATAAAAATGCCTTCGTTCCCCGAAGGAATCCTGTTCCATTCTTCGGAGCGGGAAATCTCGTAAATCAGGTGAAAGAATTGCGGCCTTCTGCCTTTGATAGAATTGAGAACATATTTACTAGGCATGGGAAGGACAGAAGTAAAAAAAAAATATGATATCTGGACCAGAACAATGCAGTGCCATAATTGCGAATCATATTCCTTACACATACATCGTGCTTTACACACACACACACACACACACAAACTCACACACACACGCACACATACATACATACATACATACATATATATATATATATATATATATATATATATTATTTATTTATTATAATTTTAGTATTATTTTTAAAATTTTGTAAAATGGTTTTGTCTATATGATAAAATTATAATAAATAAATAATTATCGCTCTATTACCTGTATCGAGATCTTTTTTGAATTAACGCTGCGAACGTTGGAATTTGTATATTACTTTCGTTCTCATCGCATCGGTTATATATATATATATATATATATATATATATATATATATATATATATATATATATATATATATATATATATATATATATATATGTTGAAACATGTTTCAGGGAATAATATAGGTATATTATGTCTGTTTTTATAATAATGCTTTCAATTTTTTTAATTATCTTCTTGATGTTAAGTTGAAATTCATTAAGTAAGGCGGCATAGTTTTTGTTATCCCAAGTAATTTTGATCTTCTCCGGAGGGAATTGCGAAGACACAAACTTATTATAAAGGTGATCGTTGTGATGGTAATATTTGTAAAAATGCGTGAACGTGATGTGCAATAATAATTTTCAAAGTTTAAATTTATCTCTTTTTTTGCACGCGTCCCAGTATAATGGGGCTATCCAGTGAAAGCTGAAATCAATACCAAGCGCTGACAGAGTGTTTCATTCTTGAACGAAATCTACACTCATATTTGACGCTCCAGATCTGTTTTGAACACTTTTACCCATAAATAAAGAATACGTTAAAACTATATTTTTATCTATCTATCTATCTATCTATATATACATATATATATATATATATATATATATATATATATATATATATATATGTATGTATGTATGTATATATATATATATGGAAGAAATTATAGTTGTTTCAACGAGAGAAAATAAAGTGTATATCTTAAAAAGAAGATAAACCGCAAATGTTTTTGTCTGAAATGTGGATTTTTTATTTTAAAATATATATTTTTTATTTTTTATATTAAAATATATAATTTATACTTAAAAATATATTTTTAAATATGTATTAATACTTAAATATATATTTTAAAATACACACACACACACACACACACACACACACATATATATATATATATATATATATTAAAATATAAATTTTATAAAATATATATTTTAAAATAAAAAAATCCACATTTTGACCTAAAACGTATGCGTGTTTATCTTCTTTTTTAAGATTGATAAAATACTCATATAAGTGTATCTATAAAAAGACGTATGAACAGAAAATATATTCAAATATTTGCCGGATTTAATCCAATTCAAATAATATGTTGTCATTGTTTACCTGAGGCTAAAATTTCAGATCAGATATGACAGCTCTAGAAAAATCAGAGAAGTTTTGTGTTTAAAAGCAGTAATTCTAGATTTGTTAATCGGAATATATCTGTGGCTGGACGATCATAGCCGGTCAGACTTAATGATGGTTCCATATAGGAATACAGTTTCGATTCCTGTCGGTGAAGGCATATTTTTTTACAAAATGTCTCTATTTTCCCAAGGCTCTTTCATAATCTTGTTTATTTTGATTATGAAAGGGCTTTGGAGAGTAGTGGACATAAAACTAAATTGGCGCATATACATTCTTATAATTCTCCCATCACGCAAAGTAAGAAGAAATATAGTGCTAGAAAGACATTAGGGTTCAATCCTCCATATCACTTAGCCGTCACAACTAAAATAGGTAAAATATTTTTTAAATTATTAAAATAGAAATTCCCCGCGTGCTACGTATTGAACAAAATTTTCAATAGAAATTATATTAAATTAAGCTCTACTTGTATGTCGAATATGGCTACTTAATAAATATAACAGGAAAAAAGCTACAAACAAACCACACACCTAAGTGTAACTGCAGAAATAAGGATGCCTGTCCACTTAAGGACAATTGCCAACAGGAATGTGTCGTTTACAAGGTTGTAATACATAGAAACCGACCTAATAATAGTAATAAGAACAATAAAACTTACACAGAATCCACCCAAGATAATTTTTTAAAAGCGCTACTATGACCATATATATAGTATTACAAATGAAAATTATAAACACGTCACTAGCCAGTGCTCATATATATGGAATATTAAACCGGAAGATGAAATAGACCCCATTTTAAAATAGGAAATAATAAAAAATGCCAAAGCGGGTAACAAATGTTCTTTATTATGTATGGAGGAAAAGTTAGTAACTATTTTCGATAAACTCCAAAATTTAGCCAAAGATCTGAAATCTCAAATAGGTGCAGGCATAAGAAATCCTTTTTATTAGAATAGAAGTTCGTTTTTTATTCATTGGTTCTTTCTTCTTTTGTCACGTGCAAATTTTAGTATTTAGTCACGTGCAAATTTTAGTATTTAGTCACGTGCAAATTTTAGGATTTAGTCACGTGCAAATTTTAGGATTTAGTCACGTGCAAATTTTAGGATTTAGTCACGTGCAAATTTTAGTATTTAGTCACGTGCAAATTTTAGGATTTAGTCACGTGCAAATTTTAGGATTTAGTCACGTGCAAATTTTAGGATTTAGTCACGTGCTAAATTTAGGATTTAGTCACGTGCAAATTTTAGGATTTAGTCACGTGCAAATTTTAGTATTTAGTCACGTGCAAATTTTAGGATTAATCTCGTGCAAATTTTAGGGTTTAGTCACGTGTAAATTTTACTATTTAGTCACGTGCAAATTTTAGTATTTAGTCACGTGCAAATTTTAGGATTTAGTCACGTGCAAATTTTAGGATTTAGTCACGTGAAAATTTTAGGATTTAGTCACGTGCAAATTTTAGGATTTAGTCACGTGCAAATTTTAGTATTTAGTGTTGATTTTATCAATAAATATGTTCCGTGTCATTTCCTCCATAGCTACACCATGAAGATCCATTGACGTGAAACCTAGGTAGGTAGATTTTGGCTCTTTAGAATTATTTTATTCCTATGCTCTACTTAGCGTATTGAGAATTCTACATTTTGTCTGAGTTAATCGCCTGGGTTTCTTTGTTCTTTGAACTGGAAATTTAAGGCACGAGACGATTTTTTTGCCCTGTCCGGATGTTTCTAGTTCTTTCTTTTTTTTCCCCCATTTTTTTCCTCGGATAGCAATTTGTTTTGCTATACTTGCAAATTTTAATATCCGAAGTTTTTATCAACCGAATATATATATATATATATATATATATATATATATATTTGTAAATAATTAATGGAATTATTTTACTCCGACAATTTAATTGCTCCAAACATTATTTTAATGGATACTTTGTATTTGAAAGAGACGCCTCATTTTTATTCACTAAAGAGTTTTGTATACGAAACTAAGCCAATGGAAGCTTTTCAAGAAAATAATCTGTGTGACGAGGATGTGGTTTCTTTAAAAAGGGAAAATAGAAGCTTTTGCTTGCTCCGAAGTTTCTTGTGGCAAAGCGCAAATGCAAAATGGCTAAAACGGTGGTTACCGCCATAGAGGGGGGCACAGGTTCGATCCCTACCGGGAAGCACATTTTTCCTTACTAAGATTTCTCGAATGCGCAGGTCGATAGACGTAATACTTTCTGTTTACTAAATACAAATGAGGTGTCTTTATGTCTGAAGTCATATGTTCGATTTGTCAGGAAAGAGACATCCTGATGTTATCGGTCTCGAGGGGGTGATCCTAGCGTGCGGCGGAAACCTTTGGAAAGTGCCTAAAAACCATAACACGGTTTGGTCCAAGCCTTGTGAGGGAAATTGGGTAGACAGTACCTTTGGGGTAATCGAAAACCGTGCTAGCCTGAAGTCACAAGTCATCGTGACCGAGGATTTGAGGGTGCTAGCCTTATTCAGATTGTTGATCACTAGATAACACCTTCTCTCCCATAAACTGTAGGTAAAGTCAGCTCAGCATAGTTGTAGTATAAACCACAGGTGGGTTCTCTGGGTGTGAACAAACAAAGATACAGCTAAGCGGGCGTCTGCAATAGGGATTGTCTAGCCACCGATGTGGGCGGGTATCCTCGAATACGAGTGGCCAGGTATATATATATATATATATATATATATATATATATATATATATATATATATATATATATATATATATATATATATATATATATTTTAAGCGTATCACACCAAGCAAGGCTGGAGGCCACTATCACGCAAGGGGTTAAAGAAGGGTTGGAGGAAGAGCAGATAGGAGTGGTAAAGGAGAGGATGTGGAGAAAGAGAAAGACAGTGGGTCGATCAAGGCAAGGGGGTTACAGAAGATTTGCAGCGAGAGCAGATAGGAATGAAAAATGAAAGGATGTGGAGAAGGGAAGTGGATAGATCAAGGCAACTGGAGATGTCGATTGACGCTACACTTAAACCGTTGGAGATTGTATTTGTCAGGGAAACAGTATATATATATAATACTCTTCAACTAGAATGGAGCTCTCCTAGACACTGGCGTCTTTCGTATTTTGTGATAGTAAAAACGTTAAAATTTCCCTTTCACTCTGCCGTGCGACGATAGGAGGTAGAATCTCTGAATGATACCAAATCGGTCGTGTTTCGATCCCAGCTTGAAACAATCGGATGTCTAGCCGCACTGATGAACTGTAATACAGCGAAACAGTCTGTCTGTGGATGACTATATTTGTGACTCATCAGCAGTGTGCATCTCCTCCCGAGAATTGAAACAAAAAAACGTAAGTCTGTGTGTATGCTTCAATATTAAACCTTTCATAATTTTTCTGTTAAGTCAATTAATAAAAGAGTTTTTTTTAGTTTAATCTATCAAACCTGGATTATATATCCCATAAATACACTTAACATTGTGAGTATGCACACATGTACACTGAGATAGATAGATAGATAGATAGATAGATAGATAGATAGATAGATAGATAGATAGATAGACTGAGATATACTGAGATAGATAGATAGACAGACAGGTAGACAAACGGACTGAGATAGATAGATACATAGATAGATAGATACATAGATAGGTAAACATATAGATATTGATAGACTAAGAATTATAGACTGAGATAGAAAGACAGATAAAATAGTTATATATATATATATATACATTGACTGACGTAGAAAGCTAGACTGAGACATATATAGTGAGAGACAGACAGACTGATATAGATAGATAGACAGAGATAGACTTATATATGATAGACTGTGACAGATAGAGATATAGATAGACAGGCACCCAAACAGAGATAGATAGATAGATAGATAGATAGATAGATAGATAGATAGATAGATAGATAGATAGATAGATGTGTTTTCGGTGATAGAAAAGCTTGAAAGGATATCTACGTCTATCGCTTAGGTTTAAGACGTGATCATCATGCCTAACAGTCATATGCACACTGTGACATTGAATCTGGAGGTACTCGGGTGAAACGGGACCTATGACACCTGCACCACCGCTCACAACCCTCAGGACCATTACAAAATCAACTTATTATGACTCACTGTAGGTGCCATTTTCCCTTAAAATTCACCTGGACATCCCAAGATGCCCCCTATCTCCTAATCCTTGCGGTTGACGTCAACTGCTATGCACCTTGATTGTATCAGATAGGAAGCGATCATGTTAAGGTCGATACGTCAAATGTTAGGTCGCTTCCGCTTATGGGTTACTATGTGTGTGTTCTCAATTACCTTGTGCAGGCCGTCTAAATCAAACTCTTTCTAAAGTTATATAAGTCACAATAAAAACTTTGTAAGAACCCCACTTGAGTTTTGGCCATTGTTCAGAAACATTCGATGACCAGCAAGACTAATCACAAGACACCCTTTCCACGTCAAGCAATTATCGCCATTGTTTATTAGGCCTATGCCGTCGCTGTAATCAAGTTGTTCTGGCTAGTGATTGGGCTTGACGTCGTGCCATCTGTTCATGTCGGTGAGATGCCTTCCAACACTTTGGCCGGTCCGGTCATGATGACAAAAGCACTCACATTGGACAGAGAAGTGTCTCCCTTGACGTTGTCGTTGTCGGACAAGGAGCTGTGTTTTCCATTTACGTGAGTGTTCTACTGATTTAGGTCCGCCATTCTCGTCTGTTTTCTTCTCCCCTCGCCAATAAATTTGGGGTTTATCGCCTTTAATTGAGAGAATTTCTGCTATGCTGTGTATAATGCTCCACAAGATTTGATTCGTTTAGTTATTTGCAGAAAAATATATAAATACATACACACTCATATATACATATATATCAGTGTATGTATAATTGTCATTTAGAAAAAATATGTTTCTTAATATATATATATAAAGAATCTGTGAACTTTTTTATGATGGAATATATGACACCGAAATCCGAAGCGTATGAGAGTAGAAAAATATGACTTCCAAATGTGAAATACTGAGAAACAAAACAATTTTGTTTGAAAAAATCGAAAAGACTACCATAAATGCTCGTATATGGAAAAGAATGCTGCACAATCTTCTAACAGATGAAGAGAAAACTGGAGGCAAAAGACATTTGAGCAAAAAAAGTATACTGAAAATACTATGAACTGAATATGTATTTTCAGGAAAATGGAACAAAAAGGTTACATACTTAGAATAAAAAAATAAACAGTTGTAATTTCTGAGACATATAAATGATGAAAGAAAATTTGACACACAGATGCCAGGAGTATGCACACACACATGCATACACACACACAGATACACACACACACACACACACACACACACACACACACATATATATATATATATATATATATATATATATATATATATACTAGCAGCATGGCCCGGAGTTGCCCGTGCTTGATTCAAAAATCGTACGACTCATACAGCAATCGCTATCACTTGACTTAAAATATTTTTGCCCTTCCTTGCTTTTAAAGGAGTGCCCTTTGCCGTGCTGATGTTGTTACATGGCTTACTTCTTGCCTATCGCACACTGCGAATTTTTTCTAAGCTCTATACTAAACACTAAATCTGTTACGAAAAAAGAACTAAACAAAATGAACACAAAACGATCAGCTTTAAAAAAGGACTCGTAACCGGAAAAACCGAATGAAAAAAGAATATTAACCTCAAATATCTTTTCACACCCAACCCAGTTCTGCAGATTCAGAATCAACGTTGAGTTTAAGCAAGCGAATGAGACAATTGGAGTAAAGTGCCATGCAGATTTAAATTTTTCCCACTTGTGACGAATGCAGCTACCGATTTTTTTTGCATGCTAGTTGTCAGTCGTTTCAGTCAGCTGTTGGCTCTCACGCTGGCCAATAGAATCTTCCTGCCTATTCGTGGCAGCCAGCTATAGGCTCTCATTCTGGCCAGTAGAAAATGGTCGCAAACTACATGAAAACTGCCGTAGAAGCATGAAAAAATCGATTATTTCCACTATCGATTATTGCCACTATCCATGGGAGTTGGGAAACTGCCAAGTCGGTCTTGGCCTTATCACTAACTTGGAGCATGTACATGTAAATTTTGGTGCAAATCCGTCGAAAATTGCGGCCGTGCATTCGTTACACACACACACACACACACACACAGACACACACACACACATCCTGCCTTTTATAGATAGAGATAAATACATATATATATATATATATATATATATATATATATATATATATATATATATATATATATAGAGAGAGAGAGAGAGAGAGAGAGAGAGAGTTTGCGTGTGTATTTTGTTAGGAATGGGCATTGAAAACTTGAACACAATATCACTCTTGATATCAGTGTTCACATGGCTCTAATGTCTGTTCATATATATATATATATATATATATATATATATATATATATATATATATATATACTGCGTGTATCAAAAATAATTTTATAAACTTTAAGGCCGTGTTACTTACACCCAAAAAGGGCAAAAGTTCATATAACCATATGTCCGCAAATCCTTCGTTTTTAAGTTTAAATAAAATTTACGGTAGATGATGCTGTTTTGCCTTATGGACAAGGTTACATTTGTCATTCATGTACATTCGTGACTAGTCTATTTTCAACGTGTGTTGTAGTTAGTTAACTGAGAAGTGTTGCGAATAACAATGACATGCTATTCATTTCCTGAGCAGACATATATGGTTTCTACATACGGCTACGAGAATGGTAATGGTCACTGAGGCAGCACGGCTCTATCAGATTGCGTTTCCAGACCAAAAACAGCAGAGCTATCCAAGCTTTACTGCCGTTTATCATCGAGTTGCTGAGACAAGATCCGTGGCTACAAAGTTTGTATTTTGGTGATTGTATATTGGATTGTAAATTTAACAGCGTCTACCGTAAACTTTAAACTCAAAAACGAAGGCTTTTCGGACATATCTTTATATGGTCTTTCCTCCTTGTTTTTTTTGTGAGGAACCGGCCACCAAACTTTGTAAAAGTATTTATGATACACGCTGTATATATATTGTTTAAATATGGTACATTTATGGTAGAAGAGTGTTCATTATCGAGGACAGACTGTATGTATTCCAACATAACTTGCATATGATGACTTTTGTCTTTAGCATTTATCAAGCACTCACTATATATATATATATATATATATATATATATATATATATATATGTGTGTGTGTGTGTGTGTGTGTGTGTTTGTATGTGTGTTTGTATGTGTGTGTGTTTCTGTGCCCGCACGTGCGTCTAAGTGCTTAACATTGATATAAGCGCGCAAATCATTTTAGCACGGTATACGCCCCTCATCAGAAAATGCCTGAGGGACAAAAATTCTCGTGAATTTAGAATTCATTTCATTAGGATTTGTCTTCGAGACAAGCTCATTAGGAGTCCCTTTACGTTAGGGATTTAAAATTAAGCTTATATAAATTTGGTACAAATCCACGTTTTTAGAGTATGCAGTGAATGTACGACATAATAGAGTAACAAATATTCACCTTATGAAGGCCGGGGAGTACAAGAACCGAATTATTGTGATAAAAACAACAAAGATGGGGGACAATACTACGAATGCAAATATTACAAGTGAAACCAAATAAATTAACACATCCAACTTCCTAAGCAGCAACACTAACCTTATTTAAGATAACAGGAATATTGTGAAACATGGTCATAAGAATACTCGCCCCTCTAAATTGGTGTGGCAATCAGTCTATAAGAGGTGCACCTATGAATTCAAAAACAGGAGGGGCCAGTGGTTTAATACAAATCCAGCTCTAACCTATCTACTTGCGTGGTGAAGATTTGGTCGTAAAATCTACAGGAGAGTCAACATTGTTACCGCCATATATATATATATATATATATATATATATATATATATATATATATATATATATATATATATATATATATATATTGTCATCCAGACAGACTGTTTCGCTGATTTTCTTATAATATTTTTCTCCCACTTTTCAGTCGTTGTGCACAAATATATTTTTCATCGGTCGAGTTCAGAAGTGCGAGGAGCGATAACCGGTTAGGACTGTTATTTCATTGTTTGCTTTTTCTTACATTTTTCGATCCACCACATGATCCTAAATAATTTTTCAAACCTTACTCTCCCTCTGTGTGTTTTTTATTTGTGTAGGCTTTTAAAATGTGTATTTCTAAATCTTTAATATTACTGTTGGGAACAAGAAAATGAGTAAAGAAATAACAAAGCAAGTGTTGCAGATATATCATATGTTAAACAGTAAGTACAACAGAAGAGTGTTACACTACAGTGAGTGTGTGTCGGTTGACCCAGCGTTCAATCTATTCGACTGTTCCCCCAAAGCCTTTTCTCCTACCAATCTAATAGTAGGCGGAAGAGTCCAACATAGACTCTTTAGAGGGAGGACACCACAACAATTACGAAAGTGTTTTGAGAAGAGTAACAAAAAGACGAATGAGTGAAAGTTTAACAATTTTTCAGAATTGTTAAATCATGAATAACAACACTTGCGGTCGGAGGAAAATGGATCAACCGGTATGACACCGTTCAATTTTCTTTAAGATCTATCTATCTATCTATCTATCTATCTATCTATCTATCTATCTATCTATCTATCTATCTATCTATTATCGTTCTGCTCTGTTCCTATCTATCTATCTATCTATCTATCTATCTATCTATCTATCTATTATCGTTCTGCTCTGTTCCTATCTATCTATCTATCTATCTATTATCGTTCTGCTCTGTTCCTATCTATCTATCTATCTATCTATCTATCTATCTATCTATCTA
>OZ038497.1:57973513-57996013 GCA_964036315.1 Acanthosepion esculentum
CAGTTTTGTTTTAGAGGCGTTAAAGTTAAACATCCATTTCTCACCCCAGTTCACAACCGATTGGAGGTCCTTTTCAATTTGAGCTGCCAGGTTAACTTTGTCCGCCTCACTAGATTTGTGTTTGAGGCAGGAGTAAATAGTGGTGTCGTCAGCGTAGATGCCGACTTGGGAGTCTATGGCGTCTGGAAGGTCGTTTATAAATATGAGGAACAGAGTAGGGCCTAGGATGGATCCTTACAGTGTGTTACAAATTTTTTTAACCAAATCTTCGAACACAAATCAAGGACCACAAATGATAGAGTAGTAGAAATTCCATTTATTGAAAGGAAAAAAAGATAACATTTCTGGATCTGCAACAAGACCCAAATATGTTAGATGGATTCCGAGAGTGCACGAAAATTTATATTTTTTGCAGTCTTCGTTCTTTCTTTGTGTTGACTGACTGAATAATAATAATGCTGTGAACGTAGGTGTGTGACACACTTTATCAAAACACCTGCTACAAAATTTGGCATCAACATAAAATTGTTGTCTGTTTATTGAGGCTTAATTTATTGATTTGGAAATATAATTAAAGACGTCGAGACGCCAACTTGGGTGGTCTTCAAATTATGACAAGTACATCAACCTGGGCGGTCCGGCTTATGAACAGAACCAACCTATACGTAGTCTAGAGAATCAATAAACCGATTCCAGTTATTAACATCGCAGAATCCAGACAACACTTCCTCAGTTAGCAATTTATTTCCTGATAGGATTTTAGCGCAGCTTCATTCAGAGTTTTTCGTTTCAGAAAATCTGTTGACTTAGAATTTAACTTCGTCTTTCATGACATTTAACCCGGAAACCGTGAGCATCGTCTCTTAATGCTTAATTGGTGAGCAGCGAATTTCCTCAATAGATTTCATTTTTTTTACCAAAGACAGGGCATCGTTCGTTCATGACTCCAGACTAAATAACTAATTAGCAATTCTTCGATTTAAGAGAGGTTACCATTTACTAGGATACTTCGTTTCCTGAAGAATTTGCATAGTCTAGTTCTCCTGTTGTACATATTGAGATTCTTGACAAAATCCAAAGGAAGATTCTGTAATCCTGACCAGCCATCTCCACATCAATCACTTTCTCACCGACGAAACGTGCCTTCTTCACTCTGTCTTTTTCACAAATACTGTCATGGCAACTGATTTGATCAGTTTATGCTGTAAGCGTGCTACTAGATTGGAATCTAGGTCCCACCTTTTTGCTGTTGAAATAGTTAAAAGTAATCGCCTCTTCTACTACAACGTATGTTTTCTCGCACTCTCATCCTATGGATTTCCATCCTGTTTTCTTACTTTTCCTGATGACTACAATTTTCAAAAATTAAAATTCAGCCTCAGTCGCCATCTTCTGTCTTCTTGAACCCTGTTCCATTTTTGTCCTTTCTTCAATGTTCCACATTCTCAATCATCTCATTCTCTTTCACTTTTACTTTCACTTTCTCTCCCTTTAAGTTCCCTGCGTTCTAGTGGCATTGCTTGCAGAGCAACGATTAAAAAGAATATAGCTGGAAAATGAAACTGCTATCATTTAATCATCATATGTAACCGTTTTTGTCCTCAGTCTGCATGGCTGATGCTGTCACCCAGGACTGTAGCCTATTGCGCATTCTTGGTTTCACGTTTTCTACGGACATGAAGTTGAACGATTATATTGAATCAATTTGCTAGGTCTGCTGCTGAAAATGTTGTTTCACTGTGTAGTGCCAGACAATTTTTCTTACCTGAATCTATCTTGCACATCTACCATTCGTCAGTGCATACTATATTTCTGCTATATCCCGGTCTGGTGCTCCAACTATATCTCGAGATTCTCGAAAAATTCCAAAAAAGGGTCTGTAATGTTACCCCGCCTGACAAGGTATCTCGACTTAAGTCACTTTCCAACCACCGTAACGTGACATCCCTCTGTCTTTTCTATAAATATTTCCATAGTGGTTGTTCTAATGAACTATCAGCCATGGAATCTCGACCACATTAATTTAAGCTTAGTACTAGATTGGCAGTTAGGTCTCATCGTTTTACCGTTGAAATGGCCAGATTTTAACAATAAATTAACTCGCTATATAAGTACCAATGCAATTAAATTATTCAGAGAAATTAAAGCCACGTCAGTGAACCAGACTTCTCAGCAGATCTAGCAAATTGATTCAATGTAATCGCAGTAGAAAACGTGAGACCAATGGGCTGTAATCCTGGTGAATATCATCCGTCATGCAGTTTGAGGACAAAACTGGTTTCCCAATGATGATTAAATTATAAGAGTTTCGTTTTAGAGGCGATGAAATTTGTAGGCAGTTTCTTGACCTTGTTTTATTTATAAAATGGGACAATATATGTTACGTTGCTAAATTTAATATATTCAACTGCATATTACTTGCTGGATCATTCTATGCCCGATATGCTTATGTATTCTTTGCGCAACTTTTATTCTTATAGTTTCTTTTCTCGCACTTCTCAACAGTGGCACTCTTTTCCGATTCCCAACTAAAATATTCAAACATTTCAATACGATGTCAATCGACATTGTCTGTCTTCCTAAATTACACCAACCGAACATTCATGCTTACAGCAACTGATATTCCCACACGATCACCCATCTAGGCACTGAAAAGGCGTGTCGTTGCTTAACTTCGGTGATCGTTTGAGATCCGGTGTTTCAACGTGATTTAGCCGTCATCTCTTTATACCACTTGCATATCCAAGGTTACAGCACATGGTATTCCCAAACGGTCACCCATCTCGGTAATGACCAGAGAGTTGGGCTAAAAAAACACATAGTAAAGAAATTAAATCAGTCTCATCAACCTGGGGAAGGTTATAATAAACTAAGCTTAAGAATATGTGGAAATTTATAAGGACAGTTTTAAGCTTGTTGATGTACCCAGTTCCAAAGATTTAACCCTTCATTCATAAATGATATTCTAACATATGTTTAATAAAAAAGACTTTAAGCATTTTTTAAAGTCTTCAAATATGTAAATATTTTGTTTTATTTTTTGTTGAATCCAACAAAATATAAAAGAAAATGAAACAGGAATGGTTTCTACCGTAGCTTTTTATTTTTTATTTTTATTAGGCTGATATGTGAAACGCATGTTATTCCTGAAGAAAATGTTACCGCATCAACGCTTGCAAGATTCGGTCAACCAAAACAAAATTCAATATTTGGTGCAGCTAAAATAACAAAGGAAGCTTCCATCACCCATAAATAGAAGAAAAATGTATACCTAGAATGAATTGAACAACTCTGGAACGGATGTGCACGTCTCATCAATTCACAGAACATTGAAACGACAAAAATTTCACGAATGGCTGTACGAAATCAAAGTACCGAAAAAAGTATAAACATACTTTTTTAATTTTTATTTAAAAACTTATAGTGTCCGTTAAATGATTACGAAAAAGACAAAAAAAAATTGCTGAGGACGTAACCAGCAGTGTTCGGATTCGAGAAAGAAAGACACAAGGCGCTGTGTAAACGTACCATCCCAACAGCGTAACACGACGGAAAGATACATTATTTGATGTGGTTGATCATGCGATACAAGTACGTCACAAGTACTGAGGTGAAAATAAATCCGCTAACATATCAGTCCATCCTTTCAAAAGCTCTTTTACTCTCAGTTATCCAGTGGAGACCTTCATAGTAGATAATTTATGCGAAAAATTCTTCGAAAAGCACCTCTGAAAGTTTCAAAAAGAGTATCTTTGCTAAAAGCTAGGAACGTATGTCAGAAATGATGATATTAATTCTTATAGAAACATTTCATCATTAATATAACCTCCATTGCTTTCTGGGACCTCATTCCATCTTTCAACAAGTTTATAGATGATACATTTGACAAATTCTTTAGGTTTTGTCATAAAATAAGAGATCAAAACTTGTTCATACTCGTCTCCTGATGCAAAACATATGAAATTCAAAGGCAATATAGAGCGTTCTCATGATCACGAGATGCGTTACCCCTGAGGGTCGTAGAGGCACCGCATGTACAGTAGCCGAAGTAGCAGTGGTATTTCCTTGGTAAGATAGCCTGGCGGAGACCAATATTCTCCTGGTTAGTTTCGAATTCAGTTTTTCTTCTTTTAGGCAGGTTGTCACCCAAGGATGTAGTGTTTCTGTTATTTTAGCCATAGCTGAAGAAGAGATGGATTCAGATGTTTCCAAAGGGTGTTAGCACCTCAGTGAATGTAATGAACTCGAACGCCGATCACCGATTTCTCAATACGTCGCTATTCATTAGTCCATCGTGCCTAACACTACCCAAAAATTAACAATCAGAAAGAGAAAAAACATTTGAATATGGAGGGCGGAGTATTTTTTGCAACCGATTTTTCCTCAGAGATTGCATTATGGACTACACATAATTCAATTTGAGGGTGAGCATTATCCTGATGGAGAATTAATCATTTCTTTTGACTAACGATGGACGTTTTCTATCTAAAACTGAAAAGTTGTTGTCAGTAGAAATCAGCATCGATTGTTTGATTATTTGCTCACTGTTTATAATGGATGATTCCTTGAAAAAATAACAACTTTTTAAAATCTAGCCCCAATGTGTATTTACAATGTATAAAAATTCTATTTACAATATTCAGTCAGTTATGTGCCATGCCAGATACACGTTTAGGCGATCATATATCCTTCGATACATGACTGACGAGACAGATTTTTTCACGTAGTTGGTTGCCATTTCTTTCTGCAGTAGACCATTTGCCATCCAAGGCTATAGAACTCGTTCTGTACTGTTATTTACCCATAGCTAGGGAGAAAAGAAGAGGATTCATAACTTTCCCAAGGGTATTAGCACGTAAGTGAATGTAATATATTCGACTGGAATTCGAACTCGGCTCTCCGATTCCTTAATCCGAAAAGGTATGAATACTCTTCTTCTCCCCGCCCCAGGACACACCAGGTTCTATATTCTTGGACTATATACTAAATAAATGAAACAATCATCGACCAAACACTCACTCATACCACATTGCTACAGTCGCAACTGGCCTCGAGGGCGAAGACCTTTCCTTGCATTATGCCAACCACAATGCGCGTACATTTCTACGGATTAGCGTATGTTCCAGGGTTTTTTCCGATTCACCTCATGCAGACACAACAACAAATACGAATGAGGACACTAAATAGGATACGCGTCCCTCATTTACCAGAGAACTGAAATCTCTGTCTCATAACGGGACGGGGTTAAATTAAAGAAATCGGGGATCAAAAATAAAAGGGGCTGATGAGCATACATCTCCTAGCTAAGTAAACTTCAAGGCAAAAAAAATAACTAAAGAAAAACACCTTAATATAACCTATTTTGGACTAGTTTACCAATGTGTAATACAGAAATACCAATACCCTGATGCATAAAGAACAGCAAAATGCCACTCCAAATCAGTCGACACAGACTCGAAAGACACACCTATCTTGTGCTAAATTTAGATGGAGCGGGCCGCCGTTTTACCGTCCTAATCTAAAAGAACAAAATCAGTTGGGAAGAGATGAACTTCACATCCCCATAGAAACCTTCTGTCGCGTCATTCACACCATGAATCGCATAACATCTAGTAAGGAAAAGAACACATAATGCTCAGCTTTAGTCAACAGCAGTATCACATTGCTACAGTCGCAACTATCTTCGAGGGCGATGACTTTTCGGGCATCATGCCAACCAGCGTATAAAATGAAGCTTATCCTGAATAGTTCTATCTTTCACAGCGCAAATCTCGGAGCGAGTCAGACTATAGAAGACGGCCTGCAAACAGCCGGCTATGATCTTGGCCAAAATCTTTTACTCTCGTTGCGGTCCGAAAGTTACCTATACTATCCCCACCGTTTTTGTCCTTCAGTAGCAACTTCATCACAACCCTGGTGAAACGTTGAGGTGTAGACACATACTTCATCCAGTTATTGAAAATCAGTTCCAGCAAAGGAACAAGGACGGGTGATTGTCTCAAGTACAGATCGTAAGGAAGACCAACATGTTCCGGAGTTTTCCCAGCCAACCAGATTCAGTGCTTCCAAAATCACTGATTCTATAATAGGACTTTCGCTCCCAGCCGCTTACGCCGCCTCGAGGCGGTGAAAGTCGGCCAAATAGGCGTCAAAATGAGTAGGAACCAGATATGGCTCCATGGTGAACAAACCTTGAAATGAATCCCTAAAAGCCTCAACATGACCGCGATTGACGTTATCATTCGCCCATCCGGCAATGTAACGCACGCGATATGTCGTATGGATGCATTTCGAAGCTCTTCCGCACGCAATTCAGTCGCCAGATCTATAGCTTCGGGAGAGATTCTTTTTAACATAGGCCGAACTACCTGTGCTTGATCCTTCTACGTAAAGAAGGAGGCCAGCTCTCCCCTAGCTACGACTACTTCCTCGCTATCACAGGATTTGAAAGCACGGTCTACTTTTGACTCATATGCCCTTTGCGCTGCTAATCTAAATAGTTTTAGTCGCCGACTGTAGTCAGCAGTAAACGATCTAGGACTACATTCTCACCACTTATTCTCAACGCCAGCCTCGGTCAATTCCCGTAGTAATATCAAGGTTTTCCTGGAAATCTCCGCAAACAGTCTTCATCATCTTAAATTTATCTAAGTTTACACGAATTCGGACAACCGTATAGTCCGTGCAAACTATAGAATGAATTATGTAAAGTTGGACAACCTAAGAACCCTACGTCAACTCGCTTAACTAGGATTTGTTATAGGTAGCTACAACACAGCACCGAGCAGCCACTATTAGTCAAAATCTGCACTACCAACGGGAGGTACTAATTAAGGGAATACAGAACAAAAGTTCTCGACAGAATCTATTCATGGGCGCGTGCTAGAAAAACGGCTCTCCTGTAAACAACATACATGTACCCGGATGCACTGAAGATTGTGAACGTGCCTCACCCTGTGAGATTCACATCTCAGGCACCTAGATTTCACAGTATCTAACCAGTGCCATTATCAGTCCTATGAGGATTACTCTTCTGCATTGGACGCCTTGTACTCTTCATCCTTGACCCATCTTATTCTTGCTGCTCTACTCTTACTGCTTGGGCATTTATATAGACTATGCCTTAGCTATGCTAATTAGACAGTTATTGACATATTGCTATAAAGACAGAGGTAACTTCCGAACTATATTTGGTCGATCTAGCTCGGACATTCATGAATCTATCACGCTGAAAATCACGGACTTGCATCAAGATCGGAAAAGTCATTAGAGTAGCATTCTGTGACATAACATAGCTAGTCAATGTAGGTGATCGCTGGGCGACCAGCCCAATTGCGCCATGGGATGGGATCACTCCCTAGTTCTTGGTTTGCTCGCCAGCAGTGTCCTGGAAAGCGCATTCTGCGTTCGCATAAGATTGTAGAAATAACAGGGATGGGTCAATAGAAGTTTGATTTAGTTGGATGTTGTTTCCAAGAGGTGCTAAGTATAGCTCTCATCGTTTGAGTGTAGGTTCCATCAAGCTTAGGCTTTACGGTTTTAGTTAATGTCCAAGCAGTGACACCATACATTAACATCGCCCCAGGAATCTCCGTTTCAGCTTGTCTGGTAGATTAATAATATTCTCGTAATCTGAAAGAAAAAATATGAATTAATCCCAGTAATTTTACTAAACAACCTGTGGTGGCAAGAATTTTGTTCAAGATTTTCTAATTAAAAAATCGGATGGATCGTTCGCTCTAAATTGATATAATGGAATGGATTTTCAAAATCCTCTTTTTTGTTAAATTTAGCTGAATTCCATCGTATATTTGTGGCGGGGAAATAGAACTATCGTTCATTTACGGAAACTACCGAATCTGAACGATTTCAAACGATTCCACACCAAAAAAATTGAATAAAATACGCAGAAGACTTATCAAAGGATGCGTAAAACTTTTTACAGCAGTGACCCGTGCTTAGGACTTATCACTGCGAAAGAAGAGACCTATGTAATTATTTGTCGTTGGAGTTGAATAATTATACAACTTCCAATTTTATTTATTATTTTTAAACAAGGAATTAAAATATAAATGGCGCAGGACTTAGTATCCAAGGATGCCAGTCTACTAGAGAGGAGAGCCAATCCCCATTGCAGACGGCTGATCAGGCACAGTGGTTTATACATGTTGAATGGACCTTACAGTTTCGGGGAGAGAGCGCTTTATCTCGAGTGATCAGCAGTTTGAACAAGGCTAGCACGCTCAAACCGTCGGTCACGATGACTTGTGGCGTTATGCTAGCAAAACCACCAACGTTCCCCAAGATTTCCGTTTACCCAGTATCACTCAAAGGGCTTGGGTCAGCACGTGGTATTGTTTTCAGACACGTTCAAATGGTGCCACACGCTGGGATCGCCTCCTACAGACCGATAACATCAAGAAGTCACCTTCCTGACAAATCAACGCTGGTGAGATTCGAACGTGGGTCTCATGGTCAGAGAGCGAATTAAAATAATAAGCAGGACATTTCTAAAACTCTTTTTCTAAAGTTGAAAAAGAATTAATTTCGAATTAATTACACGGCAAACTGAAAAGAATATAGTTTAATGGTAATATATAATTCGGTTTGGTTTGTTTTGTTTTACGGCATATCAACCTCAACATGTTATTTAATGCCGACAAGATTTTTACTGCTAGGATTTTTTTTTTAAATGTATTGCTGATAGAATTTTTTTCAAAAATGTATTTCTGGTATAATTTTTTCTTTCCAAATTTGTATTGCTGGTAATTTTTTTCCAAAAAATATATTGCTGGCATTAAAACCTATTTTTCCACATTCATAATGTTTTGCCCCAGTTTGGGGGCTGACTCTGTGCCCATAGCAGGGACACTAACAGGTGCTACCACCACGGGTCAGGGTGGACATGGGAACACCAGCAATTAAGAGGTGGTTCCACGCTCCAAAAAACCTCCTGACCAAATGCCTTGCTGCTGTTTATCGTCATAATATTACCTAATGTTGAGAAAACTATAGCTTGTGATAAAAGCTGGTAAGATACTTCCTGTAACACAGTGAAAAAGAGCGGGAACGCGAGGCTTTTCTTTTGTCGGCGACGAGAAGTCTGTGAGTGAGCTGACCGGTTTGAAAATTGACAGCTTCTTTGGCGAGAAAAAGGCACGCGAGACCGATAGCACGAAGGAGAAGAGTCAGAAGCACACTACGAACGTGAGATGATGAGGCCTCGGGGGACAGGCAGAGGGACTTGAATAAGATGACCTTGTCTCCGCT
Source organism: Acanthosepion esculentum (assembly GCA_964036315.1). Classification (NCBI taxonomy): domain Eukaryota; kingdom Metazoa; phylum Mollusca; class Cephalopoda; order Sepiida; family Sepiidae; genus Acanthosepion; species Acanthosepion esculentum. The sequence continues at coordinate 57,982,784 of OZ038497.1, forward strand.
GAACAAATAGAATTCGTTGATAAGCAGATAAAGAAACAAATAATCAAGTGCTTAAAAGAATACATTTTTCGATCTCAGTTTATATCTGTCGTAGTCTTTTCATATCATTCAATAGTTCTATGTCTGGCAATATATATATATATACATATATATATATATATATATATATATATATATATATATATATATATATATATATATATATACCGAAGTATAGGATTGGTTTATACGGAATAAATTGCAATAACCAAAAATACTATTCTTAAAAGAGTGCTCAATACAGAGTAGACCAAAAATAATTTATTTGAAAATTATAACAGAAATATATTATGTTATAATTTTCGAATAAATTATTATATATATATATATATATATATATATATATATATATATATATATATATATATAAGTACAAATTATTATTATTATAAAGAACAAATTATTTTGAATTATTTTAACAATTTTTTTCTCCTTCCTGATACGTTCTAAATTTGGCTGAAATATCTCGTCTTTTTTATTGTCAACTTTGTAAGATTTTTGGCAATGGCAGTTTTAGCGTAGCAGTTTCGAGTGTAAGACATTAATTCGGAAATTCTTGCATAAATCAAATAATTGTCTGATTTTAATGAAACTTTCAGGATTTATTAAAGAATGAATGAATTTATTTTTTAATGTTTTTAGAAAGTCTTAGTAAAAATATTTTAACATCTGTTGCCCCCCCCCCATGGCGTAATTTTATGAAATTTTCTAGAATTTATATTACTTATAAGCAGGACTCCTTGGAAAAATAAATCATCAACTGTTTTCTCAACTACTCCCAACTTTTTAAAAATCTGACCCAGATTTTAAAATAAAAACTGCAATAAAACTATCTAATTATCTAATTATATAGACTTTTATTTGCTTTTATAAATAACATACATTAAAACATTATTGTCTGAAGAAAGAAATGTTTTCGATTTTTACAAGAATTGTTTGCATTTTTCTTTAAATTTTCAAGAATTGTTTTCACTTTACTTTAAATTTTTCATAAGAGAGTGCAATTTAGGGTATTAAGTTATTAAATGAAGACTATATTTACTAAGCGAAAACTAAAATCCTAATACAAATCATATTCGCAAAACTTTTTACCATAATTAAAAATTAAAAATGGAATAACATTATAGAGGTAACTCAACAATATAAGCAATTTTTATATTATTTTAAATTATTATAAGATAATGCATATATATATATATATATATATATATATATATATATATATATATATAATAAACAAATAAATCCCAAATTACTTCATATGGAAAATAGTCTATTTCGGCAGACGAACATATCGGTAGTCTGTCTTATCGATTTCGGCGTATATTTAGTTCATGTCTAAGACAGTTAGAAACCCGAATATTAACATTATGATATTAATTTGGGGGTTATATGAAAAATGAAATTTTAATTTAAAATGAGAAGAAGAATAAAAAGGGTCTAAAAATAAATTTAAAATAGATAGATAAAAGGATGTAAAGGATTTATGGGAAGAGAGTTGGGGAGATATTAAACTTAGGGAAGTCTATAAATTATAATATAGCATAAAAAGATTATAGAGGCAGGAAAATTCAATATAGAAATTAGAATTAGTTTTTGGTTTTACTGTCGACATTTGAAGAGTTAGAGGAGAGGGAATATTGTGAAAATATGGTCACTAGTTAAGTTAAACCTATATTATGGAAATTTGAAATTGTTTTTATGCCCATATTTTAACGTTAGCTCATTCCTTTGATTCAATAGTTGGCTTTGATTATTGTATTCTATTATTCTAATTTTTTCTTCTAAGCGTAATCACACCTGTCTTTAAGACTCTTAGGAGTACGTGTGGTAATTCAAGTTTAATTTTATAAAAATTCTTCCCTTTAAGACCTTCCACCCTCCCCTGACCCCTCTCGTTGGATTTCGTCTGACAGAAACATTGAAATGTATAAAATCTGTTTTAGGTTTTTTCGGTATGGTGGTTTCTTTAGCTTTCAGAGTTAACTTCTACTTCCAGCCTCTTCTAACTGTCTAGATATGAACTAATTATACAACCGATATCTTCGTCTGCCGAAATAAGCTATTCCACATATGAGGTAATTTTGGATTTATTTGTTTATTAAATATATTTATGTATATATAAATACATTGAGCTCTCTTTGTGGATCAGTTATAATATTTTTTATTACTAGGACCCACTTGGATTATATACCAACGGATTTTTTTTACCTTTACTACATATATATATATATATATATATATATATATATATATATATATATATATATATATGTGTGTGTGTGTGTGTGTGTGTGTGTATATATATATAATATATATATATATATATATATATATATATATATATATATATATATATGAAGAAATATAGTTTTAATATATACTATATTTATGGAATAAAAATTAAAGTGGACATTGAAGTCAAAACTCAGAGGCCACAGACAGTTTCTTGCTAAACGCTATCGGTGGCCTGACGATTGCATTTAACATGAAACAGTCTGTCGCCTCTGAATGTTGACTTCAATGTCCACTTATATATATATATATATATATATATATATATATATATATATATGGTGTGGGTGTGGTGAGTGTTCACTTTCTTCAGAGACAGTCATTCATTCCTGTAGTTCACTGCTACTGACAAGCGAAATTACTCGAGGAATTTAATTGAAATAATAAAACAAAGAATTTTAATATGCAACTCAGTGTGTTTGAAAATTTTAATTTAAAGAAAATATTTTTATTGTTCAAAACATATATATATGTATATGTATATATATAATAGTACCGTTGATATCTGTTGGATTTTATATGAACCCACACCGAGTAGATCTCTGTTTTTCCCTAGTAGATTATAATTTGCTATTATTGATTTTGCGATGATTGATGATATTGTGTATGATTATTGTCATAGGATTATTGTCAGGAATTGTGAGGTTAGCGCACTCTCAGTACATTCTGTTCTTAGTGAATTCTTTTCTCTTCTGATCAGACTAACATTTATTAAGTCGAAATACTGTTTGTGTGTGCGTGTGTTTGTGTGCGTTTGCGCCCTCTGCCGGCGTGTGTGTATTTGTGAGTCTATCCGTGTATGCATGTATTTATGTATGTATAGGAACTTGAAAGCTAGAAAAGGCAAGATCTAATATATTTTGCAAAAACATGATGTTTGATTTTTTGGTACATATTGATTTTGGAAATGGTTCGTGTTTAGTCCATTTCAGCCTCCACCCCTACCGATTATAAGATATTGGACATACGTCTATATATTATTCGTACCTTTTCCCACTCTTGTGCATCAATATTTCTCTTTTACTGACAGATGTTGACTGCCGAAAGCAAGTTTGGCCTGAATGACCAGCAGGCCGCAGGGCAGGAAGTCACGTAGATATACCCGCGCAGCACGGCTAGAAACGTCTTCGAGATCCAAGATATTTCCTCAACAAACTAGCAGAAAAGAAAATCGGTAATATCGCAAATTTTATTTCTGTTTCTTTGAGCTACTTTGTTCACGAAATATATTGGTTCGCCATGATTATGGTTCTACCATGTCTGCGAATCGGTAAGATTACAAACCGATATTCATGTTCAGAATGATATCACAAACAACAATACAACTGCAAAAGGATGTGTTCCTATATAAGGAGGCCCGATAGAGTAATGGATAGCAGATCGGACTGTGGAATCGGAGAGCCGAGTTTGAATTCCAGTCGAATCCATTACATTCACTTACGTCCTAATACCCTCGGGAAATATATGAGTCCTCTTCTTCTCCCCCAGCTATCAGGACAGACCGGGTTCTATAGCCTTGGATGGCAACTGCTACAGAAAGAAATGGCAACCTATTGCGGGAGAAAAGATACATGATCCTCCTGACATTTCGAACATTGATAGAACTAGTCCGACTGTATGGATCAGAAACTTGGACACTATATTTCGTCATGAAAGACGACTGGGTGGAACAATTACAAATCTACTTAGAAAAATCCAGAACATCAGTTGGAGATCCCATGCAACACTTAACAAAATTTACAGAGAACTGAGACCAATATATCTTAAGCTCGAACAAAAACGATTACAGTTTGCCTGCCACTACCACCAAGCGGACAGAGAAATCGTCCCATCCTTAGTACTGTGGCATCCTTCTGGAAGTTCCTTCTGGAAGTCTCTTGTCACGAGAATTGACTTTTCCAGACCCCATAGCTCGATCCTCAGGGTTATACATTGAGTATCTGGGGACAGCATACAGGACTGAACAATGTGGTAAGGAATTGGCAATGGAGTTCCGACTAAACATAGGGAGGTCGAAAAATGATGATGGTGATGATAAGGATCCAAGTAATTTGCGAAAGCCATTTAGAGGAATATGAATGAAGGAATGAAAATAACGAAAATAAGAAGGTTTAGGATAAGAAAAATATTGGTAAAATTTCTGGCATGAATAATGAGGAGAATTTGACACTTACAGGACAACGTAAGAGAGAGAGAGAGAGAGAGAGAGAGAGAGAGAGAGAGAGAGAGTTGGGGTAGAATATCAAGTAATTTACATGTTAGGCTTGTGTAAATGTATAACCGAACATGGAGGAATAGAGATAGTTGCATGGGATGCGTGTAACAAATTTCAGAAGATTTGGCGCTCGAACCTTCCATCCATCCTTAAAACTTCAAACCTTTCAAACATTGATTGAACCAGACCTGCTGTATAGCTCAGACTATTGGACATTATTTGTACGTCTTGAAAGATGCAGAACTGAAACCAATCTCTCTTAAGCACAAACAATTGCGATTGCAGTTTGCCGGTCACTGCCACCGAGAAGACGGGGAGGTCGTCTCATCCTTACTCCTATGGCATCCTTGTGAAAGTGTCTTTAGACAAAAATTGATTTTCCGAGACAGCATGCCTTGGGACTCAGGTTGGACATTAGGGATCTGGGAACGGCAATGCAGGACCGAGCAGTGTGGAAAGGGATTTTTAATGGAGTTACGACCAACCACAGTGAGGTCAAAGGATGATGATGATGATGATGTTGATGATGATGATGATGATGATGATGATGATGACTCCTTCATCATTATGTGTTCAAAAGAATTTCAGTTGTCTTTTCCTGATTCTGTGTAGAAGTTTTCTTTTTGTTACCGTTTTCTTCCTTCTTGCTAACTCGTTCCGTCTATGGGATTCTCAGAATCCTTCTGTAGAACCCCATTTTTTACTGCCTCTGTTTTTCTCCTCACCTTCAGATTCAATGACAAAGAGGAAAATGATGACATAAAATTTGTGATAGCACGATTAATTTTGCTAACTATTTTTGAGATATCTGAAGAGAAATTTATTTGTCCTGGATGTTTCTACTTATATACTAACGTTCACAAAATCCAAGGCCCAAGAGCCACTCAGGCTAGAAGATTACTGCTAAAAGGTTTATGACGTATGAGGTATGATATTAATAAATGTGGGTATGCTTACTAGTAATGTTTATGAGAATAAATACTGGGTGTAACGGCAAAATTGTCCAAATCGTGTAACCTCAAAATAGTTCAATTGTTAGATTAAGATCTGAACTGTTGTAGCATAGAAATGATTAAAGATATCTTACTGGATTTATCCGAGGTTTTTATAACCCTATTGGGCTCTACTTTGAGCAATAAGAATGTATAATTACTCTCCAAGCTTAACCGAAGTATCGTGATGAAATCAATCATAAATGAAAAGGACATGTTCATCATTAATTAATCATAGCTAAGGATTGGAAGCCCATGAAAGATTGTTATAACATTCAAAAATATATATATATATATATATATATATATATATATATATATATATATATGTTATTCCACGATCATTTCCTAACTTATTAAAGATGATCTTCACCTGCTCTAATCTTCTAACTTTCTGTCCTAGAGTAAGAAGTTCCCTCACACGTTTCACATACGATTTCATTCTCAAGTCTTTTTTCACTGCTTTTTGATACTTCATAGCTGTAACTGCTTTCTCACGTGCCAAAAGATTTATGGATTGAGTTGGATCTTTTCTAATAATCTCGTTAGCTCTAATTTGAAATGATGATCCCTCTCCCTGTTGTGACCTCATGGTCCAGTTCTCTTCTCTATTACTCCCTCATTCTTAAACTCATTCACCGTTCTCTTGATGGTTCTTGAATAGACTATGAAGATGGAAGTCAGAGTATTAATCTTGGTGCAATTACGGAAGGTCTGGATTATCTTTTTTTTCCTCACGCCATTGTTCATTTGGGAAGACAGTGTGTCTGATACAAAACATTTTTAACCTGCTCTCTATTTAGCTGAACGACTCAAAGGATATTTCAGCGATTCTTACGACAAATGGTGTCAAGATGGCTAAACATCTTATCTGAAAACCTGGAAAGAAGAAACTTAATTTGTTTAGTAGCTTTTTAGATATTAAATATTTTGTGGGTTGTATCAAACGCTGTCACCCGATTTGGACAATATTGTTGTTACACCCGGTACAAATTTGATGAGGTTAATATGGCTGTATTCAGGGAAGCCGCCACGCATGAAGCTGTTCCACTAAATAGAGGTACTTAGAAAATAGTTCTCTGACTGCAACTCTCATTACATTTGGAATGCGTCGGGAATAAGAGTGATTCAACTGCATGGAAGTAGCAAGGCGTTTACAAATGTTTGAGCTGATGGAACTAAGGAATGCGTGTTTTCCTTGAATTTTACCATTAGAATAGCTTTAAGCATGCGGCATGTAGAGTTGGACCTATTGGCATGAGGCTGTAGGGCAGAATTTCTCAACATATTTTACCCTTGTGTAACTATTGAAATAGTGTGCCTGGTTCAGGAAACCTCTGCGTTATAATATACCATTAGTAATATCTATCAGTTTTATCTTTGATCTGATTTGAATGGTAAAAATTAAGCATAGCAGACGATATCGAGTACTTTCTGGCGCGATAGAATGAATAAATCTTTTTTTTCTTTTTTTACCTTTAGAACATTTTTAGCATTGGGGATGTTATGTTAGTTCTCCTTAAGGTGGGGAATGGACTTGAGACAGATTAGATGTTCAAATCATCAAGCTTAATTCAAAGTGTCACTTTTCATCATATGTAAAAAAAAAAGAAAGAAAAAGAAACGGTGATTTTTTTACAAGGCTCTAATGGTGATGAATACGGACATGAGTATCTTTGATTGAGTGATTGATTTGTTTTTTTACGGTTTATCAACCTTTGGCGGTATATTTATAGCCATAAATTATTTTTAAATTCTGAGAATGTTTTGGAGATAATAAGGATTTAATGATACAAATCCTATTAATTAATCCGTTGTCGGTGAGGGGTGAAGATTTGTATCCATACCATTCCCAAGGGTATTTGCGCGTCAGGGCATATAACGAAATCAACCAAAATAGGAACTATACTATCCGAACTTATAGTATTATTGGTGATGATGAATAGATACCAGCTTGGTTTTATGGTGTTATAATTTCAAAAGCAGTTATTCTCTTTTGATCTGTTAAAGCTCTGTCAGAGTAGAGATCAGCTACAAGTACATGACCCTCGTCCCCTGTCAGTTAATTGGATGATAGCGATTCATTTTAATTTAGAAAGATTCATGACGGCAGAACAGATTATCGTCATCCTGGAATTATGGAAATATTTTCCAGCCTACTGATCATTTCCCCGCTGACGAAATCTTGCAAAACCGCTCGCTACACTATCGTTATTTCCATTGAAAATGTGCATTTCTTAATTCCCTCAGTTAAGGCAAACCACCTTTCGGAATGAAAAATCGAGAGCCGAGTTCGAATTCTAGTCCGATCAATTACATTCACTTACGTGCTAATACCCCTGGGAAAGGTATGAATCTTTTTCTCCCCAGAGCTATGGGTAAATAGCAGGACAAACTAAAGCCTTGGGTGGCAACTGGTCTAGGAGAATGTAAGTTTGAATTCAAATCTTTTTGTAGCCCTGGTGTAGCAGATAATATACGGAGTTGGATTCAGCCTCGTTCTCGGGGTGGTGCCAAACTGTAATGGCCCTGCTGTTCCTTTGGATCCATCCACTTGAATGTGCTGCATGAGCAACATAATTTATGAACGTCGGAGGCCTATAAAGTTCCAGTATAACTGCTCCCTCCTACCGCTACTTTATGAAACCGAGTCCTAAGAGGACGCTTCCCCTGTCACTACAACCACATACCCTTTACCTTTTACCCTTATCTCTCACACAACACATTCGTCAGTTGTTGGGATTAGTAGAACAAAAAAAATAAAAAGAAACAGTGATTTTTTTGCATGGCTGTAATGGTGATGAATAGGGACACGGGTTTCTTTGATTGAGAGATTGATTTGCCTTTTTTACGGTTTATCAACCTTTGGCCTGATATTTAAAGCCATAAATTATTTTTAAGTTCTGAGAATGTTTTGGAAATAATAATGATTTAATAATACAAGTCCTATTAATTAACCCGTTGTCGGTGAGGGGTGAAGAGTTGAATTTATAGCTTTCCCAAGGATTTTTGCGTGTCAGTGAATATAAGGAACTCAACCAAAATTGAAACTATGCTATCCGACTTCAAACTGTAAGCAGTTATCCGTTACACAACAACGGGAAGCCTTAGCAAAGGGAAAAGAAGACCTACGAGCCACATGAGATAGGAAGTTGTAGCGAGCCATGATCACCTGCGCCCTGGAGGGACGCGGCACATACAAGAAGAATAGACATTAAAACCATCATTCCATCATTTAATAGGTAGAGCCCGTTCATTAAAACAGTCTGTAGAGAACCGCGATTGGTTAGGTTTCTCTTGTGGATTTCGGGATGAATCCGATATCAATGAATAACAAACGCCAGGAATAGATAAGGAAAATAAATGTATTAACGTAATAATACAAACTGGTAATACCAGTTAGTAGATCCAGGAATGCGGGTTAGTAGCTATAATATATATACAGTCTTGGTATTGAAGTATCGCGGTATGACTCCTTACTGAGTCTACGTGCTCGCTAACTGTGACTCTTGTGCTACCCTCCTCAATTAGACAGTATTTACTGTCCCCTCCCACGAGGGATAGATGTGGCACAAGGCCGAGTTTAACGTGGGTATTCCCGATCCCGTAGGTTCGGCGAAAAAAATGCCCGTAGAACCCGTATAAACGGGATCGGGTTGGTCAACCTCCCCGAACGAAACTCTGCCTTTCGGCGGAGCCTCGTCCGGGTTCCTGTAGGTCAGAGGCAGAGAGTTCGGCCGTCTGGTCGAAAAGGCGTCGCCGCCACCTCTGTTACAGACAGTAATTACTGCCCCCCCACGAGGGATAGATGTTGCACAAAGCCGGGTTTAAAGTGGGGTATTCCTAAGCCAGTAGGCTTGGCCAAAAATATCCCGTAGATACCGTATAAACGGAATCGGGTTGGTCAACCACATCGAACGAGACTCTACCCTTCGGCGGAGCCTCGTCCGGGTTCCTCTCTGCTCAGAGGCAGAGAGTTCGACCGTCTAACAGAGAAGATGTCGCCGTCTAATCTGTTGCAGACTGTCCGGGTATTCACTGGTAGTAGTATATGTATACCTCGGTTGAGTCCATTTGTGTGAAAAGGGAGACCCCTCAATACCCACTCCTTAAATCCCTTTTGGTGGGGAGATAATATCTTTTCCTTTCTCTTATGGTCAACAATTAGAGGCACTGTAAATCTTCTCTTCCTGCTAGTCCTTCCAATTTCTGTGTCTTCTTGTGGTCTTTGAATCTCAAAAACTTCAAAGATCGCCTCCATCGACTCGTCATTTTCTGCGGGTGACGAGCTTAGCTCTTCAACCCGTCTTTTTTGTATTTGGTCAATATGTTTCCTGTGGGTAAATTTTTCGCCTTTTGTGGACATCACGTTTCCTAATCTGTTAATTATTGTATTTGGTTCCTTATAAGAAATATTGTTACTGAAATAGACCCATTCTTGTTTGAATGATCTCGTGAGTACTGTAGGTGTATACCGGTTTTTATTTATTTTTTCCTTCGTCCTCTGAATAAATTCATCCTTTTTCGCTTCTTTTCTTATCTCTCGCAAGTCACAGGTAGTTCCTTTATTGTATTGTATAACACTTTACAGATTTCATCTTCAGCTTGTAATGCCGCTATTACCGAGTCTTCCAACGGTTCGCTTTTCGCCGGTATTAATCGCGATAACGCATCAGCGTGACCAATTTTCTTTGATGGTAAGAACTCAAGCTTGAAATTGTAGTTTAGTAACACAGTTCCCCATCTTAAAAGTTTGTTCGCTGTATAGACTGGTAGACCTTTTTTTGAACCGAAAATCCTATGAAGGTTTTTGTGGTCCGTTTGGAGCGTGAACATTCTCCCATAAATATATCTGTGAAAACGAGTTATTGCAAATATTATGCCTAATGCCTCCTTTTCGATCTGTTAATAGTTTCTCTCAGCCGGTAATAATGATCTAGATGTGTGCGCAACGGGTTTCTTTGTACCGTCCCTCATCTTGTGTAGAATACACGCACCTGCCCCATGTGAGCTCGCGTCACTTGCAATAATGATTTCTAATTCGGGATCGAAATGTGTCAGTGCTAACTCCGAAGTTTTATTTTTGTATTATTTCCTTAAACGCTTTTTTACACTCTTCTGTCCAATTCCAATTATTCTCCTTTTTTAGTAACTCATTTAGTGGGGCCCTCAATTTATGCATATTATCAATAAATTCGCTATAGTAGTTAGCTAAGCCCAGGAAACTTTGTGATTCTGCAACGTTTTTTGGTTCAGGCATGTTTTTAATTGCCGATGCCCTCTCTGGGTCTGGTTTCCTGCCACTTTCATTAATTATATGGCCTAAGTAATTAATTTCATTCCGGAAAAATCACACTTTTTTCCTTTTACTTTAAACCCAAAGTCCTGAAGTCTTCTGAAAACTTCCTTTATGTGTGATGTGTGCTCTTCAACATTGTTGCTCTTAATTAGAATGTCATCCAGATAAGCGGTCGCAAAATTCTGGCCCGTGAGCATTGTGTCCATTGTCGGCTGAAAAATTGCTGGTGCAACTTTTACCCCGAACGGTAGTCTGTTGAATTTTACAACCCTTTGTGCATATTAATACACAGAATTTTCGTACTCTCTTCTTGTACTGGGATTCGCAGATAAGCCTCACTTAGATCTATTTTGGAAAATATCTTACCGCCGTTGAGCTTTGTAAATATTTCCTCTGGGCTCAGTAATATGTAATGATGGTGTTTTATAGCCTTATAAAAAAATCGAATCGTCGAAAAATCTGCGCATACACGGATTTCTCCTGGTTTCTTTTTTACATAGACTACCGGTGCTGCCGATTCACTAAACTCTATTTTTGAAATGATCCCAGTTTGTTCAAGTCTCTCTAATTCTTTGTCGATTTTTTTCTATAGTAGCAAACGGTACGTTTCGCTTCTTTTTAAAAAACTGGTTAACGTTTTTTTTTTTAATTCAATTCTAGCTGTAAATTTGTTGCATCGTCCCAACCCGCTCGCAAATACCCCGGGAAATTGATTATGTAATTCTTCCTTTAACTTTGTCGCATCTGATGGTTCACCGTCTAACTTTTTGCAAAATGAGCTGATAGGTAGGTCCCAAACGTCGAATTTTTGCATCCAGTCTGTACCCACTAGATTTTCTGTATCTTTCATTACGTATATCTTGAGTTTTTTTGTTTTCACGTGAAATTTAACATTTACAATTATTTCTCTTTCGAATTTTATACGCTTTCCTGTCATCGTCTTAGCAATCTTTTGTGTATGTAACATGGTTGGTCTGTTAAGCTTTTCCATTTCTGTAGGTTAATTATCGTTAGATCGGAACCCGAGTCTAGTTGCAATTTTATCTTTTTATTTAAGATTTCAAGTTCCACATATTCCATATATCCTTACGTTGGTATTGTCTTCGTCATGCATCTTAGTAGCTCTTATCCCACTAGTAGCTTTTCTGTTCCTACATTGGGATGCCTTGTGTCCCATATTTCCACACAGAAGACAGTTTTATATTTAAAACGGCAATCCTTGTTCCAGTGTAGTCCTCCACATCAATAACATGCAGATGGGGGAGGCTTATATTTGCTTCGATTTTCGTCATAATTTGCCCTATATGTTGTAATTTTTCCCTTATTATAGAATTTTTGTTTTCTTTCCGGGGAGGGTAAAGAACGTAAACTTTTGTTTAACTTACGTATATATGATACTCCTGACTCCTGAATGTTCTTCGAGTCTTTCTTTATACTCAGGCATATTTGGCTATTTTCTGATAGTTTTGAAGTGTTAGTCCAGGTTCATTTTGTAGTTTTGAAAGCATTTTTTTGCGCATTTCACTATCTTTTGCTGAGACTAACCCTTGAACAAAGATGAGACACTTGAAATTGTTTGGTGTTAATTCTGCCAACTTGAAGTCGTCACAATGTTTATTCACTATTGCGGCAAACGTGGAATAGTCCTCATTTTCGCCCTTTACCAGGTTAAGACATTTCCAGCTCTTGTGAAAGAGTGACGTTTTTGGACTGAAAAGCTCTTTAAGACAAGTAACTGCTTCGTCAAACATCAATTCGTTCGTCTTTTTTGGCAAAATGTAATCCACAAATTTTGTGTATTCCTCTGTTCCTAGTTTTCTGAGCAACAGACGTAGCAACTTTCCTTCTGTCCAGTTTTGACAATCGATGTTAAAGATGTCTTCTTGGCGTCTAAAATAATCCCCGAAATGTTTATCTTCTTCTAGAGAGTATTTGAAAGTTTCTATCGTATACCACGCTGCGTCTTGGGAAAAAGTCGCTTCTTTTTCCATATTTTCCTCTGTTACAGACTGTTCGGGTATTCACTGGTAGTAGTATATGTATACCTCGGTTGAGTCCATTTGTGTGAAAAGGAGAGACCCCTCAGTAGTTTCAAAGAGTCGAGATTATAAAAGAAATAAATCCAGTCCACATACACATAATTTTGGAATCAGTGATCAGAGTTCAAATCCTGGCCTAATTTGTAGCGTTTATTTTTGCACTAATGCCCACTATATTTAAAATAGTAGATTAGACTCCGCTTTCTAGTCCTGACTGACAGTCACACTAATATAAATCCAAGTCTGAATATAAAAACGAGGAGAAAACAAATGAAAGTTACTCAAAGTTCTTTCCCAAGAAGTCGTAATTCACAGATATTAGAAAAAAGAAATCCGTAGAGAATCATGATC
>OZ038497.1:58001013-58123616 GCA_964036315.1 Acanthosepion esculentum
ATATTGGTCTCTTTATCTATGTACCCATTTACCTATCTCATCCTGTTCATATTTATATATGTATCTGTTGTTTTGTTGAACGATGTGAGATTTTATATCTTCACGTCTAAGGATGAATATTTATCGGGTGATTTGCTAACTGGTTGGACTAATCATAAAAAATACTTCCCGAATCTGAGAACACGCAAACGAGATCAAGCTATAGACAGAATATCAAACGCTGATTTTTATATCGACTTTCATTTTTACCTGCCATACAACAAACTTTAAACGTAAAGTCAAATACATTAATCTCATACACAAACACTTCCCCGAATCAAGCAATCTCCACAAGATATTCAACAAAAACACAGTAAAAATCAGCAGCAGATGCACCGAGAACATGACACAGCAGAAAAACAATCAACAAACCAAATGAACAAATTAAACCCACGTGTAACTGCAGAATAAAGAACGAAAGTCTCTTAAACGACACTTGCTTGCTGAACAATGTAATATATCAAGCCACTGTAAAATCAGCAAATAACGAAGAAAAAATATACATAGGAGCAACTGAAGGATCCTGGAAACAAAGAAACTACGCACACAAAACATCCTTTATAAATAGGAAATATCCGAACAGCACAATGCTTTCTAAACATATTTGTGAGATTAAAAACAAAAACAAAACAAATCACACCAAAAATATCATGTAAAATAAGGAAAAGGACATCAGACTACAACAATTAATCGAAAAACTTTATACACTGCCTGGAGGAAAATAGCAGTAATTACATTCTCAGCCCAAAAACTACTAAATAAACGATCAGAACTCATCTCAAAATGTAGACAATAAAAATGATTTTATTACGTTACTTTAAAATCGAAAGCTGAAAACGAACGAGAATAAATGAAAATAAATCAATAAACAAAAAGAAGTAAAAGAAATTAATCCGAACAAATAAATATGTAAATAAATTAAGTTAATAAGAAACAAATTAATAAATCACGCCCACCAAAATAATCGTTAGAATAATATAATAGACTACCCACAATGCAACAGACAAACACTATTGACCTGTATATATAAAATTCGAGCAAAACACAACGCACATGCCCTGACGATTGCGTTTAGCATGAAACAGATTGTCGTCTCTGGGTGTTGATGTCAATGTTCATGATATATATATATATATATATATATATATATATATATATATATATATATATATATATATATATAGAGAGAGAGAGAGAGAGAGAGAGATAGAGAGAGATAGAGAGATGGTGCTATGGCTAAGTTGTCGCCATATAATATTTAACATTCGCGCATGCGTGTTGTAGGTGTTTGATTTTGTCGAATGCACAGTATAGTAGAGTTAGTTTGGCACCATCTGCGAGAAAAAGAGCCTCATGACACAATTCGCTACAACATAAATTTGGAAACGGCATGCTGTACTGCTTGACATTAGCGCCAGAAACTCCAATACGAACATTTCAGAGTGCTTGGATGTCAATGAGAGGACAGTGCAGAGGATTCGAAAAGAGTTACATGAGTTTAATTCTGATTCCGAAGTTGTTTGGAGTGATCAATAGTGATGCCATCGTGATGCCTCCATTCATCTTCTCACAGGGCTTCCGGCTCAGCCAGGAGGCCTATATCAAGTGCTTTGAGAAGGCAGAGCTGCCCTGGGTCAAGAGGGTGGCTGCTGAAAGACCGTGTGTCTGACAACAGAACTCTGCACCATGCCACACAAGCAGAAGAACTCAGTCTGCAATCACATCACTCCTTACATCAGGCCACCTAACTTCCCAGACTGCAAACCACTTGATTATATCTGTGAGGCGCAGTTGAGCGAGAGACCAACAAAACTCGCCGTGACAACAATGATGAAATGATGGCAAGGGTTATAGCAGCGTTCACTAACTTAAACGAGTAGACCGTCAAGAAGGGTTGCAGGAGATTCCGAAGTTGTTTGGAGGCCGTTGTTGAAGCCGATGGCGATTTTATTGAATAAATTTACTCATTAATATTTTAATATGCTTTTGTGTGATACGGTAAATACATCCGGTAAAATGAGATGCCAGTGTTAACTGACATTTTTGCGTAAAATTAGACGACAATTTATCCATTGCGCTTTCTCTCTCTCTCTCTCTCTCTTTCTCTCTCTCTCCCCCCATATATATATATATATATATATATATATATATATATATATATATATATATATATATATATATTACTTTTATATTACTTTTATATTACTTTTCGTCCATGCTTTAAATAATGTTGCTACATATAATCTCCGGCTTCTGCCATAAATTTGAGACCCCTCATAAAATCCAAAGGAGAATCTGCAATTTCATTGGTTTTGACCTGGTATCTCACCTTCAGTTATTTCCTCACTGCCATAATGTAGCTTCAGTCTACCTTTTCTGTAAATACTCACAAGGTAAATGTTCTGATGAACTTTCCTCTACTTAACTTAGCTAGGACATGCATGCTAATAGTCTCATTTTATTTTTTGTATCCACTTTTTTTTAGTTTCTTTCCCCCTACCCTCCAATTTACGTGACAGAGATGCCAGTTCTCCGGTAGATGCGGTACACCTTTCGGCTTTCGTGTATGGATTTTGTATTTTTAGTCCCGCATTAATTTCGTCCGGTTTACTGGTGTTTCTGTCAAACTATAGGATTGTGGGTCGATTTTATTACTAAGATTATTTTGGACTTAGATTTTTAAAAACTGTTATTTTTATTCCACAACGACCACAGACAACTGTACATATGCGGATTAGTTAAGTCTTTATATAGATCTTGGAATTATGGTGACTGTAGTAAGAATGGTAAGAATGTGGTTTTTCTTTTAAGGAATATTGTAGTTTGTTTGGTTCAGTGGTTTTTGCTAAGTAAATTGATGATACGAGAGTATGTAGACTTCACCAATACCGCATTTGGTCTTGTGCCATATTCCTTGTATTTTAACAAGAGTAAATATCACTTTCCTCTATATTTACATAGGCTCTATAAATTTAAGAGCAGTACTTGATTCGCGGCAAGAACTCATCTGCTTACAGGTGAGCTGGCTAGATGTAACCGTAAGTTCTATGCTCACAGTTTCTTTTCTCGCACTTCCCACTTGTGGAAATCACTTACGGCTTTTTACTTTTCAATTAAATTAGATTTTCAAAAGTTTAACTGCAATGCCAATCGTTATCTTCTGTCTTATTTATTTGTTTCTTTATTATTCTCGTCATTGATAATTCTTTTCTTTTTTATATTCTTTCACACTCAATAACCCCCCCTGCATCTTAGTGGCTTTATTGCCTTGCTTCGATTGAAATTATTAAAAATAATATATATAAAATATCATATAGAAAATCTCTATGCATCATAGCAATGTTAAGCAAATAAATGACAAAGGGGGAGAATCCTGTGTAACGCATTTCATCCCCCCCTCTCTCTCTTTCTCTCTATATACATATATATATATATATATATATATATATATATATATATATATATATATATATATATATATATATGTGTGTGTGTGTGTGAGTGTGTGTGTGTGTGTGTGTGTGTGTGTGTGTAACTAGTTAGATATATATATATAGAGAGAGAGAGAAAAATATATACTAGGTGTAACGGCATAATTGTTCATCTCACAAAATGTTTAATATCTAAAAAAAAACAAAAAACCCACTAAACTAATTGATTTTTTTCTTTTTCCAGGTTTTCAGATAAGACGTAAGACTGACTTAAAAACGCTTTGAGATATTCAGCTGCAGGGAGAACAGGTTACAAAGAGTCCCACCTACTATGTCTTCCCAAATGAGCAATGGTGATAGGAAAAAGAGCATTCAGGCCTTCTGTAATGGTGCCAACATTCATACTCTGGCTTCCATGTTCAAGAACCACCCAGAGAATGGTGAATAAGTTTTAAAAGAGAGAATTATGACGAGAAACTGGATCATGATGTCACAACTGGAAGATGGATCATCATTTAAACTTAAATAAGATCAATTAGAAAAGAACCAACTCAATCCATAAAACGTTTGGCTCGTGAGAGAGGAGTTTTACTTATGATAATCCAAAGAGCCGTGACAAAAGACTTGAAAATCGTACTTGAAACGTGTGAGGCACCTTTTTACTACAGGACAAAAAGTTAGAAGGTTAGAGAGGGCGAAGACAATCTTGAACCAGTCGGAAAATGACCTGGAATAATATATATATATATATATATATATATATATATATATATATATATATATATATATATATATGTGAACTTAATTTCAATCCTTCATGAGTTTCCGATCTTAATGATGAACATGTCAATTTTTCATTACGGTACTTCTGTTAACCTTGGAGAGTAATTATAAATTCTTATTGTTCAGTGTAGAGTCCAATGGAGTTATAAAAACCTCGAAGTATTCCAGTAAGTTATATTTAATCATTTCTAATAAACAACGGTTCAAAACTTAAT
Source organism: Acanthosepion esculentum (assembly GCA_964036315.1). NCBI lineage: Eukaryota > Metazoa > Mollusca > Cephalopoda > Sepiida > Sepiidae > Acanthosepion > Acanthosepion esculentum. The sequence goes on from OZ038497.1 coordinate 58,005,482, forward strand.
CTAATAAATACACAATGTTTTCCCGATTAGGACAGTTTTGCTGTTACACCCGGTATATATATATATATATATATATATATATATATATATATATATATATATATATATATATAATTTTGTTTGGATATCTACGAAATTTGGTTTGAATTAGTATTCATTTTTTTTATTTAACCAAACTTTTATAAATGAAAAGTGTCTGCACAATTGTCACAGACACACACACACACACACACAAACACACACGCATGCACACAGACATATATAGTCATTTTCCAACCGTTGTTTAGATGTGGCACAAGGCCGAAAGTAGGGGGCACCCAGTGAAGATCGAACTCGCTACTCAGTTGTAATTGTTCGAGCGAGACAAGCTTGCTAACCATTACACCGCCTCGAGGTGCCCCACAGAGACATATATTTGTGTGTGAGCACTGAAATCAAAATTGAGTGGCGACAGCCTGTTTCATACGTGACCTCAATTATCAGGCAATATTCACACGTTGTATCCCTGATACGTTTTACCCATAAGTATAGCTTGCATTAAAACTATTATCGTATATATGAATATATATTCACACCTGACATTGAAGTACGTTTAGCTTTAAATTCAAATTTTAACACTTTTTGGCGTATGTTGGATTTCTAAGCCTAGCCTAGATATGGCACCGTGCCGAGATGGGGCGCACAGCGAGGATAGAACTCCTTACTTAGTCGTAATTCATCTAACGAGAAATATTTGCTAAGAAAGGTATTTTCTAAGCAGAGCATAGATATGACTCAAGGACGAAACTTTGTGGCCCCCTTTCAGGATCGAACTCCCTACTCAGTCGTAAATCATTTAACGAGAAACTTGTTAACCCTAACACCACGTCAAAATATGCACGCATACGGGCATATATGTGTGTTTGTTTTGTGATTGTTTGTGTGTGCGTGTGTGTTGCAATTGCCGAGATGAAAAGTCTACAATCTTCCCCATGAGTTTATTTCCCCAAAGAGCAATCGGAAATAAAAGACGGGTGCATCGAATACATTTTTTTAAAGTAAGGTTTTATTCATTTTCGGGCGGCAAGATATTAATAGTTTTGTTTGGCAGCTGTATTTCAATGATATTGAGTTTTCTCCTTAATAATATCCGATATCCGCATTGCCGACGTCCTGCCTCAGTACGAAGGAGAACACCCTGCTGTGTCATGCTTAGAAGAAAATTATCTTTTTATAAAATAATTAGTCTGGGTGTTTTTATTTCGGTCGTTACTGTAATAATAAATATATCAATTTCTCTGGCGTAGAGTGGAGTTTTGGTACATGATGAGTGGCAACGGCTGCAGATAATTAACCAATCACACAAACACACAGACACACGCACGCACGCGCGCGCGCACACACACACACATATATATATATATATATATATATATATATATATATATATATATATATCCGATGCGATGGGAACGAAAGTAATATATAAATTCCAACGTTCACAGCATTAATCCAAAAGAGGGCTCGATACCGATAGTAGAGCGATAATTATTTATTTATTATAATTTTATCATATAGACAAAACCATTTTACTCACTACAAAGATGCAACTTGGTTTCAGTGCATTCCAACTGCACATCTACGGGTGAGAATCGGATAATGGTTATGAAAAATCCTGTTTGTAGGCAAGACGTATGTGAAACGTCACTTCCTTTTTCCCATTTGTTTGAGAAGAAAAATATACATAAAAAAATAGGTGACGGAATGAAACAATAGTGCTTGTTGATAGCAGTTTGGTGATGAATGGATTGGGTGTTTAATGTTGACTGGTCTGTTGGAATTTTTTTGCTGATAAACAACGGTCAAAAGTTTAGGCACATCATCTAATAAGCGTCCTAAGAGTGAGAGGTAGGGGAGGAAAGATAGAGATAGGGGATAGTATTACGTTTGAGTAGGTAAAAATTGTAGCGATAGTTCTAGTTTCTAATTGGGAATGTTATTTTTTGTTTACTATAAAAATTCTAAACCTAAATTGCATGTATTTATGTTGGGGTTATCACTACTAATTCTGTAATCATTGAACGTATTTTGTGGATTAAAATTCAGAAGTTGTGATTTAATCTCTAAAAAAAAAATAAGGGATATTAATGTAACCTTTTAAAATCAAATTTTGAAATATTCCTGGACCGTATAGCGTGTAGAATAAGTATGGGTGGAAAACGATTTATCTGAAAATATTACCAGTGATAAATAGGAAAAAAAATTCAGAATCATAATTTAATTAGTGGAGATGTACATAAGAGGGTAGGGAATATATCGAAGGAGGGGATTTATAATTTTTAAAACGTTTATAGTTATGGAATTAAGAATTTAACAATATTATTTTGTTTAGATATTAAATCACCACTTCTAAATTTTAATCCACAAAATACGTTCAATGATTACAGAATTAGTAGTGATAACCCCAACATAAATACATGCAATTTAGGTTTAGAATTTTTATAGTAAACAAAAAATAACATTCCCAATTAGAAAATAGAAATATCGCTACAATTTCTACCTACTCAAACGTAATACTATCCCCTATCTCTATCTTTCCTCCCCTACCTCTCACTCTTAGGACGCTTATGAGATGATGTGCCTGAACTTTTGACCAGTGTTTATCAGCAAAAATTCCCACAGACCAGTCAACATTAAACACCTAATCCATTCATCACCAAACTGCTATCAACAAGCACTATTGTTTCCCTCCGTCGCATATTTACCCCCTCGTTCGAAGTGCAGTTGAAATGCACTGAAAACAAGTTGCATCTTTGTAGTTAGTAAAATGGTTTTGAATATATCATAAAATTATTATATATATATATATATATATATATATATATATATATATATATATATATATATATATATATATATATTAAGGGAGTTCCATTAACTTGGACCGATTTAAAATGTGAATTAAATTTATGTGTCTAATAATATATTTCTTCTTCTTCAGATTTAAAAACTTAAGTCTTTGGTAATTTCAACCATTTACGTCATAGTTGAATGAGTTATGTCACTTTCTTGAGTGGTAAAAAAGCTAACCATTTTTCCAGAATCATCATTTGGTGAGTTTTGAATCAGGATCAAATGGAAGATACGAGAATAGAATATGTGCTACCAAGTATCCTCGTTATACAAAAGTGAGATTCATACCTTGAAAATGACCATAAAGCCCTTTGCGTTTCAACTGATTACGTGTACGCCCACTTACCGCCGGTAGGAGATCGGCAAACAGTTTATTGCACTAGATTACCTTTGTACTGATTGTCTAAATTCTATCCAGTATATTTTCCATACCCTGGTCGTACATTCATTCCGTTTTTTTGTTTGATACTGGTAGTCAATCATGGCTCTCCACAACTTCCTCTCCTATGTAGCTCTTAATAAATTTAGTTTTTCTGGTATTTCTCCTAAACTCTGTTGCACCATACTTTTACTCAAGCTCGCCAAGTATGTTATACGTTGCTTTCCCTCTTGCGCGCTATGTGTCCCCTGAGTATCAGATTTACCATGCTCTTCTTCCTCATTACGCGCCCCAGAAATCTCAATTCTCTCTCCACCTGATGTTCAGTATTTTGTTTCCGTTTTCTCAAAAGCTTCGTCTCTGCTCACATGTTCGGTCCATGATATCCTCAACATCCTTCTGTAGAACCACATTTCTGTTGTTTGAAATCTCCTCTACATATCTGAAAATCCAGCATTCACTGCAATACAGGAGGATAGATATCTCGTAGTAGTTCATTTGTCTCGAAAATAGTCACATTCTAAATCTAAAAATAAAGCACATTTCTGTTTATATTTTCCTTAAAAATAGTCATTGCTCATATGTTCCAGCCATGGTATACTTTGTAGAACCAGCCTATATTAACTCAAGTCTTCTCTTCATGAGTAGGGTGGATAATACGTAGCAATTCAGCTCTCTTAGTTTCTAACGAAGTTTTGTTTCGCCTTTGGTACGCATCTTCGATATCCTATATCTAAGGAATATGAACATTCTTTGAAATCAGAAAAATAGAAATAATTTTTAAACACAAAAGTTTGTTATCGGGAAAATATTGTTGTCGGAGAATGTAGTGTTTGGAATAAGTGACCGTTTTGAGGGTCGGTGTCGTTTCTTCAAGTTTGGAGAAAATAATTGATATGAATATTGCTGTGTCCTGAGGTGCGCTAGGATTCGGGCGAAATACATATAAACGGAACACTTACTTGAATATTAGAATTGTATTATGAAATACAAACATAGCGAATATGCATCTTTTCCATTGTTTACGTTTATAAGATGTTTCGCTGTTTCTTGTATGATTGTTTGTGGCTGTATGCGTTTGCGCAACGTGTTTATTGTTCTCTTAATTTTAACTTATTTATCGAGAAAATGGGATTAAGAGATAGAGGAAAAGAGGTTAGTCTATTGTAATTTGGTCTCTCAAAAAAGAAAATCACATGATACACGAGATACATGATAAAATCATTTTTTATGAGTGAAAATTTAGGGGTTGCGCGATCACTCGAATCGCGCTTTACACAAGTATATATATATATATATATATATATATATATATATATATATATATATATATATGCACATTTCATTAAAAACGACTGACAAGGTGCTTTTATTTAGTTTTTTATATAATTTCTCTTGCGATCTAATAAAGTTTTTCTTTTCAGAGGATAAATTATATAAAAACTGTCCGAATGTTCTTTTTATCCGAGTGCTTTCGGCTATACATTTAGCCATTTTCAAATGAATCACTTTATAAAACATACATATAACAAACTATTTCTAATTCTAACAGTTGAAATATAATCCTAATTCCACTACGGAATATGTGAGCGAGCGGCGCTATATTGAGTCTTATTTGATACCTTTTCGTCACCGAGGCAAGTTGGAACAGTGTTTGCTTGACAACCTAACTATCAGGGTTTCAATTCTCGGTAGTGGTTGCGCATTGCTGATGAGTCCCAAATATAGGACGAAACGGCCGTCCAGTGCTTTCTGCATTCTGTGGAGGTTTCAGACTCGATGAATCACTTAAATATAATTATCAAATTCTCCTAATAATTTCAAATAAATATTGTTAGTATGTCTGGCCTGTTCGCTCCTGCTATATATCTTGAGGTTCACGGCGAAATCCAAAGAAGGGCCTGTAATGTAATCAGTCTTTATCTGGCAGCTCGAGTTCAGCCATTTTCCCACTAGTGTGATGTCGCTTCTCTCTGTCTTTTCTATAAATATTTTCATAGTAGTTGTTCCAATGAGTTCTCTTCCTTGGTAACTCACCTACCAGAATTAAATCGACTGGCAACTAGTTCTCATCGTTTTACTGTCGAAACATTTTAGTCTATATAACACATTTGTATATTTAAGTGCAAGAGATATCATAACGGAATATTTTCTTAATACATAGAGAAGATCGGGCTACGTAACCTGTACATTTATAAAGTCACATTGAGTTTTGATATATATTAGGCGTTTCGTGTATAGGTAGATATTTATATTTTGCAAGTTGAATTAACTTTGATTTAAAAACAAATGCATTGATAAAGTCACATTGGGTTTGATATTTAATAGACGTTTCGTGTTTAGGTAAACAGTTTTTTTTTTTTGCAAATTAATTTAAATTAACTTTGATTTAAGTTCTACTCTAATAGTTTATTTTCTCGCACTGCTCACCTGTGGAACGCTCTTCCAATATCTCAATTCCCCGCCACCTACAGACATAAAAATTTAAATGCAATATCAATCGCTATTTTCTGTTTCTCGTTCTTTTATTTTGGTTTCTCCTCATTGCTGGACCTTCATTTTCTTCCACTCTCAGGAACCCCTTGCGTCTTGCATGGGTTAAAATAATTAAAATAAATAACTTACTGAAATTTAGTCCTGTTCAATACAAGAAGTTTTTCTCGTTGTATGAAGCGTAAACCTCTTATTTTGACCATCACATATAAAGTAGAACTTCTAACCAAACTTGATACCGGCGTATCTGTCCGAAGTTTATCAGATTTATTCAGCATTCGCTAATCTACAATTTATTGCATTCAAGAAACAGACAAAATTGTTCAGTCCTCATCAATGCAGGTTAGTGACAATCAACTATATCATTAAATAAATTATATTATATGATTTATAAGTGATTTAAAAGATTGAATAAAATACAATAGGTGTGAAAATTATAATGCTTTCTCATAATATCGTCCGAATTAAGTAGATTACGAATCATCAGTTATGCTGTAAAATTTCAAAAATGTTTAAAGTTTCGCGCGGTCACACAAGCAAACTTTGAGTTTTATATATCAAATCTCTTCTTTATCATTTTTTCACCCTCTGAAAGTTGGCATGACGTCTTCCCTATCACCTTCTCCCTACTATCAACACGACAATCATTTTGTTGGTCTCAATTCAAAGGCCAGTGTCCATCACAGTAATGGAAGTGTACAAGTCAACCGAGACTGACTCACACAAACTACAAACCATTTGAAGTCGGCGGCCAAGTTCTGTGCTGGCATAATTAAAGGTATTCTACCTCAACTTTTACGCAGAGGCCTGGTAAATAGCAATTTAATGAAACACTGACACAGACAGAGATTGAGAAACAGGCATAGAGTCTGTGTGTGTGATAGAGAGGGAGGGAGCGAGAGGGAGAGATGGTAAAACGGTAATACGCATGCGTCAATTTCCAAGTTTCTTTTGCTTTGTCCTCTCTCCTTTTAAAGTTTAACCCCACCACCTTTGCCCTTTAGATGACTTCACACAAGATGATCCACTTGTTAGAAAGGCTGTAAACAATTTAATGCGATGACTTCAGCCGTTCCCTGCCGTTCCTCTTGATGTTATCGATTCTCCTGCTTCGCTGTTTTTGGAAGACAAGATAGTCGGGCATATGGTGACGAGACCCGGGTTATAATAAGCAAAATTTGGCACCAGGAAAAGATGACTAAACTTTAAACAAATAAGTCATCTTTATTCTTTATATACATGTATGATTTTGTGTATCTGTCTGTCTGTATCTATCTATCTATCTATCTATCTATATATATATATATATATATATATATATATATATATATATATATATATGTGTGTGTGTGTGTGTGTGTGTGTGTGTGTTTTATGCTTATATATATATATATAAATATAAACGTATATATGTGTTTATGTATATATATATATATATATCTTCATATATATATCTATCTTTATATACATATATATATACACACACACACATATATATATATATGTGTGTGTGTGTGTTTTATGCTTATATATATATATATAAATATAAACGTATATATGTGTTTATGTATATATATATATATATTCATATATATATATATCTTTATATACATATATATATGCACACACACACACACACACACACATATATATATATACATATATATATATATATATATATATATATATATATATATATATAGAGAGAGAGAGAGAGAGAGAGATAAATAGATGTAGATGTGTGTGCGTGTTTGTATATATATTTCTGGTTGCTGAAGGCAACATCAATCAGCTAAATGATAACTATTTTATTTGCATTAATTATATATATATTTATATATATATATATATATATATATATATATATATATATATATATATATAAAGGTAAGTGGGAATTGTTGACTCACTTATATTCCGTTTTTCAGCATATATCTATCGCTATTTATCCGATTCATAGTAGAAGGATATATTCAAATTCAAAAGACTTGTTTAATACTTTCGAAAATTATGAGTTGATTATTGTTAATAAGCATCTTCTTCTATGTGCCGTGTTCCTGAAGACATGGGCGACTATAGTTCTTTACAATTCCCTGTCCTTTTTAGCCCTTAGTGTTTTCTATTCTTTTCGCTTTCTCTCCTAAACACTGAAATGTCAATCATTTACACAAACTCATTAGATAAGTCAGGCTTAGGTTACAGTCACATTACCTTGAAACACCAGTTCACGTATGACCACCGAAGTTAAGCAACATCGAGTCTGTCCCAAGATTATTTACCGCATGATAATTCTACCTTAGATGTGTGTGTAGTGTAATGAATAAGGGCGCAGAATTGTCAACCGGAGAGCTGAGTTCTAATTACCGTTGGGATCGTCAGATTCACTAACGCTCTCTTCCTTCACCAACAAAAATGATAAACATAAACTAAAAATTCTCGAAGCTATCTATACTGAAATATTTAAACGAAACCTGACTAAAATTAATTATAAATACAGCACAAATGTTTTAAACTCTTCACAATACATAGTTTAAAATATCAAGGTTTGAACTAATAGTTTTCATACTTATTTCTTAAATACACTTGACAAACCATACTTAGTTATCTCCCCTGAAACGGTGTCAAGCGATCACACACTGACTCAGCCTTCTTCACTTCACATGCAAAAAATTAAAATTTCAGCAATTTCGTCTTTGAAAATAATGAATACTACAATATTTGTTTTGCAATAAACAACACCCCGAAGATGACATTGTGTTATGTCGAAAGTACTCGGAATAAAATAATATGTATCAACACGCCTCTTCCTTTAATAATGACACCAAAAACCCAGTCCTTGAATATGAAATGATCCAATAGAAAATAAATAGACAAAACTTGTCTAAATTATTCAATGAAACATATCTCAATTTATATATATATATATATATATATATATATATATATATATATATATATATATAATAAATGTTTGCTTTTAAATCAAAGTTAATTTAACTTGCAAAAACCGTTTACCTAAACATGAAACGTCTATTATATATCAAACTCAATGTGACTTTATCAATGTATTTGTTTTTAAATCAAAGTTAATTCAACTTGTGAAATATAATAATCTACCTATACACGAAACGCCTATTTTATATCAAAACTCAATGTGACTTTATAAATGTATTGGCTACGTAGCCTGATCTTCTCTATATATTAAGGAAATATTCCGTTATGCTATATGTTACACTTAAATATACTAATGTGTTTTATATCCTAAAATGGAGTAGAAGGAGGGCTGGTCTACACTGTCTTATTACTAACTGATCGAAACACAATCTCTAAACCATCTGCTAAAACACATTTTTTTGTTACGACCAATTCCAGAAATTTAATTACATTGAATTGTCTTCATTTCTATTTATTAAAACCGAGTATAAAGAAAAAAATTATATAATTTTGGAGCTGATTCTTCTTTGAGTTTGATATATACAAAAGGAGGGCCAAACCATATGTGGTAGCAATATTCAAAGCATGGATGAATGGTAGACTTTTTAATATGTAAAATAGATTCTGGAGAGAAAACTTTTCTAGCACGTCACAATGAATCAACTTTCTTAGCAGTCGCCCTATCAATGGTTTCAATATAGTCTTTCCACTTCATGTCAGCCAATAATGTTAGTCCGACAAGGCGACACAAATCTTTCTCCTGGAGGTTAGCATCAGCCATTCTGATGAAAGGCAGGAAGGGGCCTTTCATTTGATTAAAAGAGAGCAGTTTTGTGTTTGATGCGTCAAAATTAACAAGCCTTCTTTGCTCCAGTTAAGAACAGACTGCAGGTCTTCTTTTGTTTTTTTTAACTCAGCGCCCAATTTGTCTTACTATCGAGACATTTATATCTAAATAGTTTATTTTTAATTTAAATTTGAAAATTATTTATTTATGGTTATGATTAAGTTTCACTTTCTACATTAATCACAGAAATCTTTACTCACATAATGTTTTGGTATTTTCTAGTAAGATTTAAAATGAATAAAAAAATTAGCAAACTCAAATCCATTAATTATTTGTCCTCTCCACAATACATCCATAAACAAAAATAAAGGTCTTGTGTATTAATTCATATTACAGTTTTAATTTTAATATTTATATTGGAATCAATTTTATTAATATTCTACTTTAGCCCTCCAAATAGAAGACGCTCAATTTTCTGGATTTAACTGATTTCAACATTAAAAAACCTTCTTAAATAAATCAACTGACTTATAATGAATCATTCATTCTCGTAAAAATCAACGATGAAATTAACCAGTGTAATTTTTAATGACACATAATCTCCATTCATATATAAAAATTATCTCCCTTGAATTTTTCCACGTTTATATTTACCCAGGAAGGGAACCATTCATCGAGAAAAATATTCGATTTCACGGTTTAAGTGAAACCAATTTTCGGACAAATTCACTTTTATGAAGCGGACATGCTTAAGCCATCTGTTAAAGAAAGGTGGAATATTTTTTTATTGAGTTTACTTTTTGACGTGGAGATGAGATTTTACATAACGCACAAATACCAATCACATTTTATAATGACATGATTGGTGGTCATGGCTCTCCAAAACTTCCCGTTCTTTAGAGCTGTTTTGGAGAAATGCATTAAAAATTGTCACCCAAGTCTAGACATCCGAATCTACCCTGATATTTCAAACATAGCTGGGTGAAGAAGAGACAGATTAAAGTTTTTTTTTGTTTTGTTTTTTTCCCACGGGCATTAAAGCAAATGTAATCACAAATGTCTAGGTCTGAATTCGAACCTGGCTCTCCGAGTCTATATACTGCGTTGATAGCCGTTAGACAATCGTACTTACACTTCAGCGGTTAGAATATTTGAAAATATTTACACACGAATCTGGGATCATTTCAGCAAGTCTTATTAATACTGCTTTTAAAGTTTTCAGACCCAGACCTTGTTTCATTGGAGTGAGACGCTGACGGCTACAGATGACCCTAAGTAATTAGGTTAACAGAGTGATAAACAAAATGAAAACGTCGAAATAATACAGAATTAGTGAATCATTGTGCACGGCGCCGTGAATAAAAGCAGGTGCAAATAAATGCAAAAGGCATCAAACAAACAAATTATGATTCACAAGAAAACCTAATTATTAGCAATCTGTCGAATATAAATTGTAAAAGAGAATTAGCACGGAAATAGGAAAAAGGACTACCTTAGAACACGTTTATGAAGAAAGCCATTTTGCTACTTTGCGATTGACACGAGTAAATCAATAAAAAATATCATCTAAAATTTAAACAGAAAGGACCAATTGAAAATTAGAGGAATTTTTCAAGACACTGGATGAAGAAAAGCAATTACGGGTCCACTGTTAGGTAGCTAAGAAAGTTAGTTCACTATGTTGTGATAGACAATTTTCTCTCCAGAATCTATCTTGCATATCTATAAATATACCATTGGTCCATGCTTAGAATATTAATATATTTTTTTTATTTTCCTTATTTCGAAATCAACTTCGGACAATTTCTGACGTAATTTCCTCTTTGTACGAGAAGAACTATTCGCAATTTGAAAAAAAATGTCATTCATTCAAATTAATCGACAAAGATATGCTTTGTTTTAATAATGTTTTCCTTAAAGTACATTTGCTGCCTAAATCCACAGAAAAGAAATAATCTGTCATGTATATTAGAAATAAAAATTTCCTGAGCCGACCAAGCATAGAAATGAATACAATATGGGAACCAGTAATAAGGAGTGCCAGAGAAAAGAAATAATAAAAACGAAAATTGCAATATGAGCTCTGGTAAACAGACAAAAATGGATTATGAACACTGCGAAAAAATGCTTGCTGAAGACATTAGGTTTATAATACCCAGAATTCATACAAAGATGTCCTCAAGGACACATGGCACAGTGGATAAAGGCGTTAGTTAGATCCAGTGACAGGACCCAAAGAGTGTGAGTTTAATACCTGGTTAAGGTGGTGGAGAACCTGGAGAGGGGAATTAACGGGAGATAACTGATAACTGACATCCATTAGACATGGCACATGGAACTAGAACAGTCTACCCCAGCGAGCGAAATAAAGGGTTCAGTTCGAAATTCCAACCACCTGAAGAAGGCCGACTGAAACGTTGTGATACATATGGCAACAAAGAAATATAGACATCTACTGAAAATAAAAATATAACAAAATTAAGAAAAATGTAGCATTTTAAGTTGGTTAATTTTACGTTTCATCGACTTCCATTGAATGATTTGAGACCGAATTTTTCATGAGCCCTCATTAAGATTACTATCAGTTAAACTAACCAGCTTAGCTAACTGTTACTCTTCACTAAAACATTTTTCTTCTTTATGTGCCACGTCTCTTCATGATGTAGGCGATCATGAGTCTCCACATTTTCCTCTCTTTCGTTGTTCTTAGTAAATTTCCTTTTTTGTTACTTATCCTAAACCTTATCTGACATTAATTTACTCAAGTTCGCTAAGCCATGCGTTGTTTTCCTCCATCCCTCTTGCCTTCAAACTGTCTTGTGAGTATTAGATTCCCCATGCCCTCTTTCTTCATTATTGCCCTAGAATTTCAACGTCCTCTTCCTGATGTTAAGTGTAATTTCCCCTTTTGCATCCATTGTTTCTAAAACTTCGTCGTTGCTGACAGGTTAGCCCTGGGTATGACGATAAACTACACCCGGCAGCAAATCTTCTGATCGGAAGATTGGATGTTTTGAGGAGCGTGGAATCTCCTCTTAATTACTGTTTTCTCCAGGTTTACCTTGATCCAACATGGTAGCAACTGTTAGAGTCCCAGCTATGGGCAAATAGTCAACCTCCAAACAAAAGTAAAAGTCTATGCAAATATAAAAATATATTTTTATAGTAAGAATAACAACAATGTATTTGTATATAGAACATTTATCATTTTATAGTAAAATTACCAACAATAACTATTTGTAATAAAATTATCAACCATAAATATTTATAGGAAAATACCAACAATAAATATTTATAGCAAAATTACCAACATAACACGTAACGGTTTATTAGTCTTCTCTTTCTTTCCACAGAATTTTTCCCGTTTCCTCTTAATTTGCTTAAATTTTGGAAGACATCTTTAGCTATTCCGATGCACCTTCCGATTGGCCCATATGTTCAGGCCATTGTATTCTTAGCGTCTATCTCCAGAACCACATTTCTGTTGCTTCAAATCTCTTCTTCATCTTTGAGGATATTGTCCAATTTGACTGCCATATAGATATCACGTAACAATATGAGTACTCTTAGCGAATTTAATTAACATTGATAGTGAGATGAGCCCAAAAGTATTAAACGTCTAATCGGATTCATTTCTGGACTAAGTCACCTTAATAACAACCACTACGTAGATGCACTTTGTTGATGTAGGATTCTTTTTAAAAAAGGAAATAACTAGTCAGCAATTGTTCGATGGGAACAAGAAGGAAGTACTGATCGTTAACTTATGAAGACAAAATGAATGGCTGTCAGGAAAAAGGGCGGCCCAATATGTGATTGATATGCCAGAGACGCTAAAACCAAGCAGCCACGTACACTTTTTGTTCAGTATAATCATAGACGAATGGTCATGCAGGACAGAAATCTGATGGCCAGTAGGAATATCGAAATTATTATTTCGAAATTTGAAAACATAATTATTATTTCGAAAAATGGCCAGAGAAACAAAGAAAACTGTTGAAATATCAGTATTCTATTTTTTTTATTTTTTTATTTTTAATGAATTCATTCATATAAAATTATAATTCACACGGTTAAAGTATAGCTGTGGGTTAATTCTAACAATTGCAAATGGCGGAACGATTAAGAAAAGTGAGGATCACAAATAGAAGAATTTGAGAGTGATACTAAGAAAGATAACCAGCCATAGACACCAGCAGTCGACGAGAATACAATATTTCCCCCCCAAAAATTAATATTCTTTGATCATGACGAAATTTACGCAGTTCGAAGAAATTGTTTTAGCTTTAAAGTTGTCTTTTTTTTGTGACGAACATTTTTCACTATTATGATTTTATATCATTGTTGTTTGATTGTACTGGCCCATTTTGGGGGAAAATATGAAATTTCTGTGTACTGAGAATAAATGAAGTAAAAATACCAGCAATAGATTTTTTATAACACAAACACACACACACACACACACACGCACACACACACACACACATATATATATATATATATTGATGCATGTTTCATTATATAATATAGACAAGTTTTGTCTATTTATTTTATGTAAAATATTTTCATATCGTCTGATAAGCTTGATAACATTATCATTAAAATACGAAAAAAAATCACAATATTGATCCATATTTTTTTAATCCTATCTAAGCTTTCGGCTTACATAAGCCATTATCAAAGATGACAGTTACAGTACAATATATTAAACAATACACGGACAAAACAATAATGATAGTCTGTTTTTGTTTACATGGAAGATTTCCAAGCAACGACAAAATTCATGCATACGAGACGCTGGAAGCGAAAATCGCACCGCCGCTGATGACGTCACACATGACCACGCGAGAGAGAAAATGAGAAGTATTAAGTATCGGAAGTATATATATATATGTAGCATTATAATATATTTTTAAAGTGACATGAACACCAATACATTTTATCTGTAGGTGAAGCCATACAATTTCGTTAAAATATATTTAGTTGAAGCCATAAAATTGTTCGAATTATTTACATTTCGGCATTAAATAACACAATTAATGCCGTTAGACAAAATCAACCAACCAACAAACATTAACGAATACTTACATTACGCCATCTAATATCCAACTTTACCTTAAATCAAATTGTATTCCAAAATATATAATTTCAATAAAACTAAATCATAAAACACATAATTGCCTCTAATAATTATGTCTATAGAAACATGTATATGTACAAAGGCTGTGAATTATCTACCATGTATTCAATTGTGAAATCAGAATAACATATATTAATTTTTTTTTTACTTTAATCTTCCCAAGAAAATTAAATTTCAGTATTAAATGACGCATTAGGAGTTGATGTGCCGTTCAAAAAATCAAATTATGTTAATTAAGCTGGTTGATCTCATCTCTTTCCACGTCAAACCATAGCCACTCTCCTTTAAATTGGAGGCTCGCCTTCGTTACGGACACGTCTAAGTAGGTCTCCGCCTATCGATGCCGTGACATCACCACGGTCAGAATACATAGATATACAGCCCTGTCTAACCTTAGTGTACGAAATGGCCGTTAACTTTACAAGAAGATTCATCCGCTTTTTGACCAGTCTTGTATGTAATCCTGCTTTATGACTAAATACCTTACTCACTAGAAGACTCTGATGTGGGAACCGGTTAATTCACCCGTGACCCAAGCAAGCAACAGATAGGGCTGGATGACATGGTAACAGCAGCAATGACAGAGCGACCTTATATAATTTTATAACGCATCTTTTTTCTATTTCAAAATGCTGATTTTCAGAATCGTATCGTGTGGCACTTTACTCTTTTTATTTCAAATCGACTGATCACTTTCGATCACATGAAACGCAAAGGTGATGACTCTCTCTACTTATCTCTTTATATACATGTATATAGTCATTCGTTAAATCAGCATCATCATCTACAACGTATCCTTAGCTGCTCATGTGATGTGACTTGTTTTTATTCACCCCGTCGTCTCTTCTACTCCAATAGCTTCATGTCTCGTACATATCGCCTGTGGAACTCCCTTCCTTATTCCTGTTTCCCTGACAAATACAATCTCCAACTATTTAAGTGTAACGTCAATCGACATCTCCAGTTGCCTTGATCTATCCACTTCCCTTCTCCACATCCTTTCACCTTTCATTCCTATCTGCTCTCGCTCCAAATCTTCTGTAACCCCCTTGCCTTGATCGATCCACTATCTTTCTCCACATCCTCTCCTTTACCACTCCTATCTGCTCTTCCTCCAAACCTTCTGTAACCCCTTGCGTGCTAGTGGCTTCCAGCTTAAAAAAAAAATTAGATGTAGAGATGTATATTTTAATAACGTCAGACCAAAACCTATTTGGACATAAGCAATTTTGCATATTACTGTAAAAATGTTGCATATACTGTAAGAAAAATTAACGGAAAATATAAACATATAAGTAAGTTTGTTTGTATATTTAGGATTTTCTCCTCGCAAACATAGCAGTAGTAATAATTCAAAGAGGTCAGTGTTTCAAGTGTAGAATAAAATTTAAGTTACATCTTCATTATTCTAAGCATTCAGTAAGGAAAAGCGTTGTGGAGAAATGCAAATTTGAACGTTTTTTTTTTACGCGAATTTTAATTTTCAATTAAGCGAAACCGGACAGAAGGTGTGAGGATTAATTAAACCAATAATTGAATAAAAAATGTCAATTTAATTAATATGCAGATCTTTTTTCTCTTTCAACAAATTGCATCTTTTTTCCTGCATTTTGGCCAGGAACTGAATACAAAGATTCGCCTGAAACCGCTTCTGCGCATTCTAACTCAGCTCAGCTGGGCTACCTTACAAATGTCTTCGAGACTCAAGGCTGCAACTGCTGATTGCGTCTTTGAATTGATGGAGATTCTTTGCCATTTTGAAATGGGATTCGCAACGAGAAGGAACAAAATTGTATTCAAATTTAACTTCTGGAGAAAATGTGTTTGAAAAACGCTTCCCATTCAATCAATATAAAAAAAATAAAATATGAAAGCAACTCAGAAAATCATACCTGCAGACAAGCAATATTTAGTTCGCAAATAGAAACACTCTTCTTTTTTTCATCTTTCATGGCTAACATCACGTTAATTAAAGCGACGTAATTATATACTAGCAACACCCGGGAAAATTACACGCTTTTGATATTTGAACTTTCTGATGAATCTTAATTCGTAATTTAATGATTGGATAAGCTCCTTGCTAGTCTCACGTCTAGAAAATCCCCATGAAAGATCTCCTATTGCTCCGTTAAGATTACAGCCATATCACGTTGAAACACCGACTCCCGCACGATCACTGAAGTTAAGCATTGCCGTGCTTGGTCAGTACCTAGATGGGTGACGGCTTATATGATGCAATCATGGATGCAGAGGTGAAATAATTGATAATGTCTCAGCATTAGTTGTAGTTCTGGTTGGGTTCGTCATGCAGAAGATCCTCGGGCTACGTCGGACTCGACATACGGCGTTTCGTGGTTATGGCACCATCTCCCATAATATAATATATAGTCATTCGTTTGTTTCTTTATTTTCTTTTAACATTTCTTGCCTTTGATTATGGCTCCCAAGCGCATGGCCGACTGCTGGTTGCTTATGTAGGTGGGTTCCAACCTACGTCGAAAAGCAGGTTACGTCGTACTTAACTTCGGTGATTGTACGGGAATCAATGTTTCAACGTGATGTGACCGTAAGCCGTTAATATAAACATACATGCACGCATAATTATTGATAATATTAATTCTCGATTTCCCCTTAGTGTCTATAGTAAAATTTCCTACAACATAAATAGAACCATCAACAATGAATTTTCAATCTCTCTCTCAATCTCTTTCTCTTTCTCTTTCTCTCTCTCTCTCTCTCTCTCTCTCTCTCTCTCTCTATATATATATATATATATATATATATATATATATTTCAGGTCTATTGGGCTAATAAGACTTGCAGTCATTCCGGACCATTCAAAATCTTTTATTGTGAATTTAACGTACATTTCTGTAGAAAATTAATTTATATTAACACTAGTTTAAGCAATGTTTGCAATCATTCTTGTCCACAGAGTTTTGAATGCTTTTCTAGAGTTAAGTAATATACAATAAAACCATTCTTAATAAATTTTTGTATTAGTTTTTCAACACAATGACTTTCTTGTTGATTTCCTATATTGCTTCTATATAGAAGTAATTTATAATAGGTCTATTCTCAGTAAGGCTGTATTAAACCCTGAACACTTATAATGTTTATTCTTATCGATTGACTATGTTTGTTTCTATTAAAATTTTCGCTAACGCTAGGTTTTCTTGCATTACAAGACAGATGTAGATATTACCTAAATGTAAATGTAAGCAATCAGTTCAGGAAATAATTATTATGACATCTCGTTTCCGAACTATCCTTCGAAATAGACAGGTTCTGTAAGATTGCTACTCATAAACGATCGGGGAAACGTTCGTGCTACGCTGAGATTTATGGCTCCGTGTCACTTAGCGGAGATTTGGGTCACAAATACTTCCTGTGGTACCTCGACGAAAATAAATTTCTTGTCACATTCAAAATAAGCTTTATATAGATAGAAAGATCTGGTCGATATTATTCACCCAAACATTTTTTATTCGTTTTACACAAGGCAACGTGACTTTGAGGGGCTTTAGTCAAGAGAAGTGAGGAAAGGACAATAAAAGAACATATTTCAGGAAGACAGAAGATCGCATTTAAATTTTTGAAGATTGTAGTTGGCAGGGAAGTGAGAAGTGCGAGAAAAGAGACTTAGAATGGCACTGGCGGTTTCATCAGTAAAACAGTGAGGCATTGTTGCCAATCAGGTAGCACGCTTAAATTCATGTAATCGCCTATCCAGGAAATAATTTCTTCAGAAGATTTGCCATTATTTATTTTTGCAGAAAAGACAGACAAAAGTCGGATAACGGCCGTGAGAAAGTGACTGAAGTCGATATGACAGGTCAGGATCATTTGCTTGATTTGATTTGTTTTGTTTAACGGCACATCAACACCTTATGGGCCATTTAATGCCGAAATTTAATTTTCTTGGGAGATTTGAAGTAATAAAAATATATGTTATTCTGCTTTCACTGTTGAATACATGGTAAATGATACTCAGTTTTTGTGTATATTCATGTTTGTATAGAGATATTTACTAGAGGTATTAATATGCGTGTTTCCTACTGTAGGTTTGTTGAAATTATATTTCGGAATACAGTTTGATTACTTTAAGAAATCGTAGAATATAAAATTGATTAATATCTTGAAAGTTATTTCATGTTCATTGATGTATTCCTAGTAATTTTACTATAAATATGTATTGTTGGTATTTTTATATAAAAAATTATTGTTATTATAAAAATGTATTTTTATACTTTCATAGTGTTCTCTATTTGAATGGGGTTTCACTATTTGACCATAGTTGGGACCCTAACAGGTACTAGCACACAGGGTCAGGAACAGCCTGGGAACAACAGCAATTAACATGTGGTTCCACGCTCCTCAAAACGTTCGATCTCCTGAACAGAGTTCTTGTTGACGGTTGTAGTTTATTGTCATGCCCAAGATTAAAGAAAGAATTGCATTACAGGGCCAAAGATCCATTCCAAATCATAAGCAGATTATTAAGAGACAAAAATCTCGTTAGAAACGATGAAAAGTTTACTGAACTCTTACGTGATAACTGGCTGCATGTATAGCAGTGAATGCTGGGTAATCTCCACAAAGATGAAGAAGAAATTTGAAGCAACAAAAATATTGTCCTAGAGAAAGAAGCTGAGAGTAACATGGACCGAACACATGTAAGCATATTTAACACCAGGAAGCGGCAGTCGAAGTGTCTGGGGCAGGTATTAAGGAAGGAAGGCTTGGAAAACCTGATACACACAGGACAGATTGAAGGAATGAGGGACAGAGGAAATCAGCGTGTAATATACTTGATGGGCTTAACTAAATGTACGGCAGAATAGGGTTTGACAGAAATAACAAAAAGACAAAAGATTTTAAGAGCTACAAGAGGCAGGAAGATGTTGTGGACCATGATCGCCTACGTCCTGAAAAGACATGACACATGAAAGAAGAAAGACTATTTGAAATAATACTTGCTGAAATACACCTTTTATATATACATATATATATATATATATATATATATATATATATATATAGGGTGACCCAAAAAAACGGGAATTTTTCAAGTGCGTATTGCCAGACATGAGCAAGAGGCAACGTTGCGAGACAGTGACCTTGAGCAAGTAAACACTTCGCCATTTTAGTAACGAGAATGAAATTCACAGTATCCCAGCTGAGATGTTGCAGCAGTCAGTGAGGAATCTCAACAGCAGATTTCAAGAATGCATTCGTACAGGAGGACGCCATCTACAGGACATAATTTTAAAAAAATGAAAATTTCATCATTGTTTCTTAAATGGCATGTTTTAAGGTTTCAATTACTATGAATTAAATATTTTTCTTCCATCACTCTTTGTTTTATTGGATTGTTAAACAGTTCCCGTTTTTTTGGGTCACCCTATATATATATCTGTGTTTGTGTGTGTGTGTTTGATATTCTCCTTGGAAAGCTAAGAATCTACCTTTCCCTTTTTTACGACTAATTTTAAGTGAATCCCCAATAAGGACTTGACATGTGCAACTTCAATAAATACTGATATGTCAAGAAAGAAGACCACAAAACAAAAGAAAACGAGATGCAAAAAGAAAATGAATGTAAAGAAACGGAAGTAAGCTAGATGAAAAAAGAGCCACACGAGAAGTAGAAGAAAAGAAGAAAAAAGAAAATGATAAGAAACGAGAAAAGAAACGTGAGTAAAACTTGGAGAAACACAAAGAAGAGACGATAATAAAACGAGAAGACATGGTAAAGAAGTAGAAACGCGAAGGAAGCGAGAAGAAATGTAAGAAAACAAAGAAACGCGAATGAAGTGAAAAGAAACAAAAAAAAAGAGAAAAGATACCTTAAGAAACGGAAGAAAACGAGAAGAAACGAGAATAAAACGAGAAGTAACATAAAGTAAAGAAGAAACGATAATAGAGCAGAAAGACTTGAGAAGGAATCGAGATGAAGAAACGAGAAGAAACGGGATAAAGTAAGATGAATCGAAAATGAAGCGAAAAGAAACGAAAGAAAACGAGAAGAAAACTTACAAAACGGAAGAAAACGAGAAGTAAACGAGAAGACGAAACGTGAAGGAATCGAAACGAAACGAGAATTAAGCGAAAAGAGACGAGAATTAAACTAGAAATAAAGAAACGATAATAGAAGGAAATACATGAGAAGGGAACGAGAAGAATCGTGAAGGAAACGTGAAGGAAACGAGAAGAAACGGGATAAAGCAAGAAAAATTGACAAAGAAACGAAAAGAAAAGGAAGAAAACGAGAAAAGAATCAGTTAAGATACGGAAGTAAGCGTGATGAAAGAAGAACACGAGAAGAAGCGGAATAGCACGAAGAGAAACGAGAAGAAAACTACAAGCCCACTGAAGACAAATAGGAGAAACTTGACGAAAGAAGACGGAAACAAGAAATGGAAGAAAACGAGAAAATAAATGTGGACAAACGGAAGTAAATGAGACGAAAGAAGAAAAGCGTGAGAAGAGGCGAAGGAAAACGTGAAGTAACGAGAATAAAACGAGAAGAAACCTAAAATGAAAACGAAAAGCAATTAGAAGAATAAAACAAGGAGAAACGTGAAGAAAAGAAAAAATTAGAATAAACCTAAATGGAACGTAAAGTTCGTGAGAAGAAACGGTAGAGAAGCAGATGAAAAACGAAAAAAAAAAAAAAAAAGAAAAGAAATGAAAATACTGTAACAAATTCGTGTTGCTAATGCTCGACATAACAGCTTGTAAAATTTACCCAATAACCTTGACAAGATAATTATCGATTGGGGAATACGAAAATACGAAATTTTAGAAACGGGGAAAATTGATCAGAACCATTCAATCGAAGGAGTAAATGATGCATAGGATTGAAATTAATAGAAGGAACGAAGTCGAGAAATAGCTTGATTTTGAAGCGAAAATGGCGACAGATTTTATTTTCAGTTTCGAGAAGATATGAGAAGATAACAGATGCAAAGAGGCAGAAGTTAAAGAAAATTGGAGAGTAAAAAGAAAAAAGAATGAAAGGAAAGGTAAATTGTAAAATTAAATATACAAGAGTGTGTTGGAGATTTCTCTGCTACAACGGAAGTATTTTCCCAAAAAGAATATATATATATATATATATATATATATATATATATATATATATATATATATATATATATATATATATATATATATATATATATATATTATAATAATATTTTTAGTTTTTAAAAATATGATTCCTCCGCTACATAAGAGTTCTCATGTTTCAAAAGCGAGAGCCGAGACCCCTAACATAATTTTTTAAGTTATGAAGAGTTAAGGCGTCTGGACCCGCTTCCTTGTCAAGCGAGAATTTGGGAATAAATTCTGAAAAAGATAGCTTATTCCCAAATTCTCGCTTGACAAGGAAGCGGGTCCAGACGCCTTAACTCTTCATAACTTAAAAAATTATGTTAGGGGTCTCGGCTCTCGCTTTTGAAACATGAGAACTCTTATGTAGCGGAGGAATCATATTTTTAAAAACTAAAAATATTATTATAATATAAGCTCTACTTCTGTATGGAGCACTGTCCTTTTGAAAATAAAGCTAAATATTAAGGAACACCGGATTATCTACCTAACGTGTTCTTTCCTATTTCACTGCACACCTGCATACACATATATATATATATATATATATATATATATATATATATATATATATATATATATATATATATATATATATATATATATATATACATACATATATATATATATATATATATATATATATATATATATATATATATATATATATATATATATATATATATATCGTTCCATTGTAGGTTTAGTTTCTGGTAAGTTTGTCGGACCAAATAATTTTTGACACCACTAAAATAAACTTAAACGTAATTTCATTGGTCATTAACCAAGATTGTATAAAGAAAAAAAAATCTTCCCAAATACGTCGACATTAAACTTGTGAAAATTATGATGAAGTAGTTTTTTCTTTTTTTTTTTAACCATTTTAATTCCATTCAAGGTGATAAAGCCACTAAGATACAAGAATTTTCTGGGAGTGAAGGAGAAACGTTTCCTGAGGAGAAAGGAAAATAAAAATAAAATAATTCAATTTCTGAAGATCGTTGTTGCCCGGAGGTTCAATAGGCAAGAAGTGTAAGAGAAAAAAAATCTATTTGAATAGAACTTACGATTAGCCTTTATAGTTCTATCATTCAAATGATGAGATCTAACTGCTAATATAGTACTGTTCTTAAATTCGTGAAGTCCAATTAACAAAGAGTAGAGCAGGTCAGAAGAATTGCAATGGAAATATTTATAGCAAATATACTGTGAATTTACTTTACGGCGATGGTAAAGTAGTTGAAGCAGTGCTGTCAGGTTAGATTCATCTTTGGATGTTGTCAAGAATCTCTAGATACATTACAGAAGCACCAGACCAGATGTGGCAAAAATATTCAATGCACGGATGAATGGTAAGACTTATAAAGTTGTAACAGAAATTCGGGCGCGGAAGGAATCGATATCATAACATTTAGAAAAAAATCATTGAAAGGGAAAATTTAAATATGATCTTCCAGTGGAAACCAAGTAAATGGTCAAAAATGTGCAAAAAAAAACAAAACAAAAACATAAATTCTTAAGGAAGTATTTTCGTTGGACTATGTCTAAAATTGAATGAATAAAAAATATAGCTAAATATACCTGATTCGGTGGAGTTGACGAGGCAGCTGCGAAAGAATCCAAGACGATAATGTCCCAGAACAAAACTCAGTGAAGAGGAAACTTTCACACCCAGTCAGGAAACTGGTACGAAATATAGAAAAATAAATTTAAAAAAATACTTAATAAGGAAGTTTCGCCTGTCTTTACGCGACCTTGTAGAAATACATACAAACACAATATATATATATATATATATATATATATATATATATATATATATATATATATATATATATATATATATATATATATATATATATATATATATATATATATATAAATAAGACCACTCAACACCAGAATTTATAAACAAGGATCGTACCATTCAGTAACGGATAAGATGTTGATTATATTTTATTATTAAATGTTGTTTGCGAGAGCGATTCTTGCCATAATTAGCTTCATTATTTGTTATTCGCATGAATGATTTATGTTATATAAATTGAACACGTACCACATAATAGATATTAAAAAAGACTGATCCTACGTGTGAATTTCCCGATAATAATTGTGACATTACTATAATTATTGGACAATTTAGTTCATGCCACTTTTACTACAAAAAACAGCCTACTTCTATACTACGAGAACGCAAAATTTCAAAATTCAAAATTCAACCTCAGCGTCGAGTCTGCACGCTCCAAAATTATTCTTACTGTTAACAATATCACAATTGTAAAAAAGACTTCTTTCGGTTTATACTTTCGATGTCTAGTTATTACCTGGATTTAAAAAAATTAACTAATTTACTACCTGATGATGATCGGACGATACGATTGAAAGCCCTGGCTAGTAGAAAAATAAGACCACTCAACGCCAGAATTTATAAAAAAGGATCGTACCATTCAGTAACGGATATGATGTTGATTATATTTTATTATTAAATGTTGTTTGCGAGAGTGATTCTTGCCATAATTAGCTTCATTAATTGTGATTCGTATGAATGATTTATGTTATATATATATATATATATATATATATATATATATAGAGAGAGAGAGAGAGAGAGAGAGAGGGGAGAGAGAGATTGATAAATAAATAGATAGATGTGTGTATATAAAATAAATAATGAAATATTAGTAAATAGTAATAGTGCTAAATGTAGTTAAAAAATAGCTATGAAAAATATATTAATAAATCCACATATACCTAAGTTTGTAATGTAACTTAACGTTACACGGTTTCCCAAGTTGTCAGGCACATATATCGATTGAACCCCTTATTACAAATTATACCCAGATTCAAAGCTCAAAGTCAATATAAACACAATATATTACTGGGGTGTAAATTCAAAATATGGAGGAAGACATCCGAATTCATTTAGAATCTTGTTCTTTTTCCGTCTATAATTGTTTTAAGTAGGTTTTCCAAACTGTGATATTAGAATATCTGACCACAAATTTGACATAACAAATGCTACTCTGATCAAAGGATAAAATAATTCACTACAACGTACATGTCTAGAGAATGCCTTAATCGCAATTACTAATTACTTACAGTAAATTGGTGCCCCGGGCTCTTAAAGCATTTCACCATTCCTGGCAGATCTTACAAAAATATAACAATGAAACCTGATCTACAAATTGATTTCTTACAAAGAATACATATTCTATTCATACGAACCTATCTTAAAAATCTTGTCAGCATTAAATAACCCATTGACGTGTAACAAAATATACGGAACCAAACCAGGCGGCGACAGTCTATTTCATCGCCGAACACAATCCTCAGATATGTCATATAGCCGCTTTAATGGTCTACAGGAGAGAAGATAATGGAATGTCGACCATTAAGTCTAGATTTGAACACAAGCGAAAATCCATGGTCAATTGAGAAGGTGACAAATAACATGACAGAAAAGCAGAATTATGGGAATCAATTAAAAGCTTCATATTGGAAATTGAACCTGATGAAGTAAAACATTTAACAACATCGATGAATAATAGAGAAGGATGCTGATGTCAATGCTTCAAAGGCTTATCATATATGTTTAATAAATCTTCTGTTGTATGTGTTTATTAATTTTTGATGATATTTTATGTCCTTCTTGAAATAAACGGCGATCTTCTGCTCTCGCATAATAGCTTCAGACTGCAGTTTAATTTAATACATCCAAAAACGAGAATAAAACATGTTGAAGGTACCTGAAAAATTAAGACATGCGATGTTTTGCTAAATTAATCGTTTAAAATTCTACAATTATTTTCCAAAGCAACTCGGTTTCCCTTCTCCGTCGCCGTTGAATGCACTCTCGGAAGCCCTTCAACCTGGTCGTTGGCTTCACTCTAAGAAAACTTCCCCCCATGGTCGTTAGTTTCACTATAAGAATCCCTCCGTCGGCTTCACTATAGCCAGTCATGTGCCCTGCCCGTTAAATTCACTCTAGGAATCTCTCCGCCGCCTCGGCAATTTACTTCACTACCTGGCCGTTGGCGTCACTCTAGGAGTTCCTCCGCCCTGACCGTTATGTGTATGTGATTGGCATAATAACTTCCGACGGACTGTACATACATATATATATATATATATATATATATATATATATATATATATATATATATATAATTATATATATATATGCACATTTCATTAAAAACGACTGACAAGGTGCTTTTATTTAGTTTTTTATATAATTTCTCGTGCGATCTAATAAAGCATCATCCACTTGCAAAAAAGGGCTAAAAATAATGGAAGCCTTACTACTAAAAACGAACAAACCAACACTTAATAATATTAACTTTGAACATGGACATACTATCTTGACCGTGTTTTGAAACAAAAAAATGAATCATTTTAAAAAACATACATATAACAAACTATTTCTAATTCTAACAGTTGAAATATAATCCTTGAAAATGGCTAAATGTATAGCCGAAAGCGCTCGGATAAAAAGAACGTTCGGACAGTTTTTATATAATTTATCATCTGAAAAGAAAAACTTTATTAGATCGCACGAGAAATTATATAAAAAACTAAATAAAAGCACCTTGTCAGTTGTTTTTAATGAAATGTGCATGAAAGAAGGATTGCTGCCTAAATACACACACACACACACACACACACACACACACACACACACACACACACACACACATATGTATGTATATATATATATATATATATATATATATATATATATATATATATATGAGAACAAGGTGGAAAACAGATCTTAATCTAACATGTTTCACTTCATTAAAGCTTCGTCAGAGATCAAGATAGAAATGATAAAAAATGATAAAAAGCTAAGAGACGCAGATTAATGGTATGTAGTGTCTGGCCATTTCTTATTGGTTAGATACGTGTCACGTGTAATGACGTAACAGATAATATTCAAATATGTGTGCCAAACATCCCCGACGCTAAAGTGTGTAAAAGTTAAGATGCAGTAGGATGTTTTGATTGAATACGTGTCACGTGTAATCAAGTAACATAATATCCAGATAACTGTAAGAAAATATTCTGGATGTTAAAGTGTGTAAAGTTTAGTGAGATCCTGCAGAATATTTTGAAAAATTTTCATTAAAGTATATCGTGTGCGTATTTCCTATATATATTGATGCTTTCTGTATTCGGAAGAGATAAGTTATATTCATGAATAATGGTTCTATAGAAAAATGGTGATGTAATGTAGTTTTAAAACGTCTGTTAATAGTTGGTAGTATTGCTATAAATATATCTTCATAAAATTTTCTCTTTAAAGGGTTATGTTCATTTTTGATAAGGCTGGCATTGGTGAAATTAATGCTGTGTCCTATGTTGTTGCGGTGTAATATGAGAGAATTTGAATGTTTATCTAAACGCAAATTTTTTCTGTGTTCCTGGATGCGGGTCTTTAGATCACGTGAAGTCTCCTCAATGTGCATGTTATTGCACTGTAGCCATTTTATTTGATAAACGCCATCATTTGAATTGGTTTTTATTTTATTTTTCATCCTGATTATATTCATTTCTTGGAACTTCGAATGAAGGCGTCATCAACCCTTTAATTCGGAATGACATGAATTATACTAAGTCGAGTGCACGTGAAACATGACTAACAAATTAAAACACAAAACGTGCAAAACAGAAATAAACATACCATAATATTTTCTTCTTTTTCTCCATATCTCATTCGCTGATATTATAATATGTAAGATTGATAAACATTTCCGAATTGTTGTTTAATTTATCATATTCATATATATATATATATATATATATATATATATATATATATATATATATGTGTGTGTGTGTGTGTGTGTGTGTGTGTGTGTGTGTGTGTAATTTGGCAGCAACTTTTCTTTTAAATGTGTAGTATTGAATGTCTAAGACAACATAGTCTTGCATATTTTCTTTTGAATTTTCTCATATTCTCTAATGAGACTTTTTATTTGAAAATAGTTCCGAAATATGTATTTTCCATACGATGACCTAGCGCTTTCGAACATCCTTGTTCATCTTCAGGGTCAATATTTTTACTCAAAATTTTTTTTTAAACAAACATTTGCCAATTATCTTGTAGCGTAATCATGCTACTTTTTTACAAACTAAATAAACGTTAAAATCCTTTTACATTCAAAAGAGGCGATGATGTTATCACGTGCAGGGCGAAGATTTTTATCATATATATAAAATCAGCCAAGGGTATGGCAATTATTTGATGGATATTGATATTTAAGCCTGGTTTGTGTAACTTACTGAATTCCATTTCATGCATTATTATGGGAAAGAAAGGTAACCATCATGAAATCATTCATCCATCCGTCTTTTTATCAATGGTTTGATCTGCTGGAGGTGGTGTAATTGTGTCGAATGTTTCTTGGCGTACTTTGGTCCTTTTGTACCTATAAAATATCGTTTATGTTGCAGCCTCTCCGGGTATTCAGGTTGACTACGTGTTTTCCTTTATGATTAAGATGCACCTATCTACGGGTGACTGCTTCCAGCAGGATAACGCATCTTCTCACAAATAAAAAAAATGTGTGTAACAATAATGATCCCATTTCGGGATTAGACGTATAGGAAATTCAAATCCGGGACAGGTATCCAAACAAACCAGATTTGCTCGGTGTCAAAGTAACCTCCATAACACAGATTTCAGTAGAGTACAAACAGAACAGTGTCGAATCCATCACAAGAAAAACTGAGTCGGTTATTCAGGTCACAGCTGGTCCAACCCCTCACTGAATGAGTATATCGAATAAAATAATCGCTAAGTGAATATAGGGGCATAATCTGACCATAATTTATGTCTTTATTTCAGCAAACTTAGAGAGTCGTGCTCGAAATAAAAAAGTAAAAAAGATTGTTTTTCAATTTGGCACCGCTATTAATTTAACTACCTTCACTCCTTGGCAATGTTTATTGTTTTAAAAAGTAATGATTAAAATTGTAATAAAACCTAATCAAAAGAAAAGTGAATTTATACATTCTGAAGCAAATTAGTGAATGCTATTTATTTATTAGATTTTTTTTATTGGAATTGTTGATAAAATATCGGCTAATTGCCAATCGCTTCACACTTTAGAAAATGGTAAATAATAAGGATTTCCTATTATCTGGTTGACATAATTTTAGTAAACATTTATAAATAGAAAATATTTTCATATTTATTTCTTTATAAATTGGTAAATCATAAATATTGCATTGCTTTAGTTTTAATACAATTTTATTAGTCTTTTGGCATATTGTAAATATAAAATTATTCTTGTAAATAAACAATCTAATAAATAGTGATTAATATTTTGATTTTAAATTCTAATAAAATCCCCCAACCCATAAAAAGCATAAATTCACTTTCATGATATGTTTATGTTTTATTATAATCTTAATGATCCCTTTTGTAAGATTTAACTGTCAGCAGCATTAATATTATCTCCGTTTCCACTGTATTCTTTTTCAAGGCCTGTCAATTGCATTATCCTTATTTTTAATTTCACTCGAAGTTGTTGCCATAGAAGGATATGACATCACTACTATAAAATTCAAATTCAGAGTTCATGGTTACCTTCAGGGGCAGGATAAACTTTTGGTACAGCAAATGATGCTGCATACAATGTGATAAAGGTTAAGTTTTCAATCGTGGCTTTGTTTAAAGAGCAGGACGCAATCTAACAAATCTGTATTCATTTTCTTCTTCCCCGTCAACAAACTGATCAATAGCACTGAGAGTGCTAAATCCTGCAATCAAGATTTTTTTAAGAAGATTAACCCAAGCAAATAAGCGAAAGTTTTCTCGACTTTATATTCTTAATATGTTTTTTTGCCATTCGGAAGAATAACTGAACTTGTTATGAATAAATCAAGATATTCGCGCCTACATTTTCAAACTTGATTATTTCTTAAACTTAAATATTTGTCGATACTAACTTTTGTTATTCTGACTTCCATAGAAGCGAAACCCTAACATATTTCCAGATACTGTAAGGGACCCAATCAAATTTGTGCTTCATCCTAAGAGAGGGTGATATCAAACGTTTTCTGTTTATGGATAAAACTATTTTAATTCAAAGGAACAATAGAAAGGATTGGTACCGCGGACCGTATCTGGGGAGGAAATCATATTATTTGCTCTGAAAGGACACGTCCTAATAATAGACAAGGAGTATCGCTCACAAAAATGCCAGTTTAGGAAAGGTCTGCACGTTTACCTGATGGGCAGATCTATTAGTCACGCTATTGGGAAAATCAGTGCAGTTATTTTTACTTGGATAATTAGAAAGCGTTCCCACCTATAAATATAGAATGTCCAATCTTAAACGAGGGTACTGAGAATGAAATCTTCTTTGAGCAATGTTGTTTGGTTGGGGCTAATTTGAACAAAATATGTACACCGTATAAATTTTATTTTGGAATAAAAACTATCTACATAGTCCCATGTATTATAATACGTGGGATGCTTGGGGTGAAACACACAGACACACACACACACACACATATATATATATATATATATATATATATATGTGTGTGTGTGTGTATATATATATATATATATATATATATATATATATATATATATATAATAGTCCTATTTGTTTCCATTTCTCTTATTGCTATCAGGGCCGAAAATATTACATAGCCTTCTTTGGATTTTCCCAAGAATCTCGAATATAGAGCAGGAGCAGTAGATCAACTATGGCAGCCAAATACAATGCAATGACGACTGGTAGATTTACAAATATGCAAGATAGATTTTGTCAAGGGAAATTGTCAGACAATATTTATGTGTAATAAAATACACAATGTGGAACAAGGCCAAAAGGTGAATGGGGAAAAGGTCTTCTTCTGTCTTAACGTTAAACTTAGCTAGCCACAAACACTGACCCAAGCATAAAACAATATTCCTTACACCAAAACAACGCATTCTTAGTTACATTTCTTTTTACATCCAAAATTGTCTTACACGACAGTAAACCCAGTTAGTCTTATTAGAAAGGTTAATCTTCTTCACAAATATTTTGATTGATAAGCAGTTCATAAAGGGTTGGTAAACCGTTAAACAAATAAATCAGTCGTTTAAGTGCGTCTGTGCTTGTGCAAATCATACTGTGTGTGTGTGTGTGTGTGTGCGTTTGTATATGTGTAGGTGTGAGTATGTGTGTGCACGCGCATTTATGTGTATGTGTGCGCAAATATTATGTAAAACTGTCATCAAGTAAACGTGGTTTATGGGATCTAGACACAAGCTTACACGTTAGGCATATCTACTACGTGCCGTGACCCTTCAGAAAGTTGGTGATTATGGCTATCCACAGCTTCCTATTTTTTAGATCTTAGTTACGTTTACTCTTTTCCCATTTCTTCATCTATTCACACAACAACGTAAGGTTGGTGGACCAGTTTCCTGTTTTTTTTATTTCGTCATGCCAAGTGAGTTAAATTCTCCAAGTTTCTCCTTCTTCATTATGTGTCTAAGACATTTCAGCTGTTTCTTTCTGATTTTGGGTACAAGTGTCTTTTTTTTTTGTTTCCATTTTCTTTAGACACTTCACTGCCTGCGGGCACCGTCCATAGTATTCTCAGTGTCCTTCTGTGGAAGCACATCTTTGGGGCTACGCCTTCTTCCGGTATATCGCCAACGCAACTTCGTGTGACCACGCCGCTTCCGGTATTCGCCCACGCAAGCGCACATTTCCTTCCGCTCTAGATAACTGCGCGCGCCCTGTTGATTTTAGCCAGCGAATTCATTTCCTTTTCATGCTATCACCATTTCCGATTTTCGATCTCGCTTTGATGCAGTGGAAGTAAGACTAAAGGTGTTTCCTCAACCGATATCGCACACTACCCATTAACGTAACCCTCTATCTCGAATGACCAGGTCTTGTACAAGGTGAACCTTACTGTAAAAAAAAAATGTAAATGGATGTCTAAATCAGAAGATGGATGAAAAGGGAACAAAAAGAAAACAAAGCGTAACAAAATATAGGAAGTTGTGGATAACGATAATCGCACTGCACCTAGAAGAAGATAATTACAATCAGAAAGCCACAGTTTAAATTTCTGGGCCACAAAATGAGGGAAGATTTTTTCTTGCAAGATTTGATTCTAGCAGGATATATTGAAGGCATGACGGACAAAGGGAAACCAGTTAACCAACTACCTAATGAGTTTGTGTCAATGAATGTGAAAAGAGGGACTGTGGGGAGATTGTAAGAGGAAATAGATTGCTTACATCTACGAAGGTTAAGAAGTTGTGGAGAGCAATGATCCGTCATGGTCATGGTACATAAAAGTAAAGTCAAAGAAATTTATATCCCCTCTTGGAGGAAAGGGAGCGTAAGATAATTTTTTAACATATTTTAAAAATCTAACCAATACTATAGGTTTACGGACACATCGCGTTGAAACATCGGTCCTCACCTGTTCACTAACTGGATGGGGGACTGCTTGAGAATACCAGGTGAAGTAATCGATAAAGGCTCAGATTTGGAAATCGGGGAGGCGAGTATCAATTCCAATCGGGTGGGTCCCGTTAAATTATGCGCAAATAGCATTGGAAAAGGTATGAATTCACCTCCCTAGCTATGGGTTAATTAGTAAGACTTGTATCACTAAATAATTACCCCCCACCAAATATTTTCAATTTTAAAATATTTTAAAGCTTTAAATAACCTGTAAATGTTTGAGAAACGTAAAAAAACAAATCAATGAACCATAAAAAATTGATGCTATATATTATAAAATTATGAAATCCTATCTATTAAGCGGTTAAAGTGAACTGTTTTAATTGTGTCCATTTTGCCCATACATTTTTATGGATGACGAAAACTTCTTAAAAAAATAAAGGCTATAGCGTAGCGGAGGAAATGAGAAAAACTTGGTCCTCACAAATCCAATTAATAAAATATTCCTAGAAAAATCATATCCATGTTTACAAACTATAGGTATGTTAAATTTAAAATAAATCTATCCGATAATAGGCAACTGATTTAGACTTCTTTTTAAAGAATTTCTTTTTTCTAACAAAATAACTGGGAATGATGGCGTAAGACAGTCGTCCTCATCTTCAAAAGACATTGGATTTTATGAAGCATTTCATCTTCACAACACTCCAATCGGATTACATCTACTGCTGCTATTATTAATATAAAAAGAAAGTAACGGGAACAACAAATATTGTTTCCTTGAACAATAAACAATATTATTGATTTGTCCTATCTTACCGATCAAGGATATTCGGAGATGGCACGCATGACAATGCCGCATGATTAAATTTTTGTCAATAAAATTCACCTTTCTTTTTTCCAACTTCGGAAATAATACCAAGGCAAACTTCTGCCTAAAAATAGGAGCTGGTGGATAGAAATAGTCCAACGGAAACGTTGTTTCTGGATGTTCTGCAACCTTTAAATATACATGGGGGTAGTTATAAATAATTGGGAGCGTGGAATTTCTAAGGGGCTTGACAATAAATGTTGTCTTTTATCGTCTGCCTCTACTCTTTTCCCTTGATTTGCCTGTATGTTATCATACTCTCCGTTATCCCTTCCAACGTGTTTCTGATATTTGTATCCGTTAGTTTCGTTTAAGAATACATGTATTAAAGACGAATTTCTACCTAAATATATATATATATATATATATATATATATATATATATATATATATATATATATATATATATATATGTATATATATATATATATATAGTTGTATTTAGGTAGAAATTCCACTTTAACACATGTATTCTTAAAAGAATCTAACGAAGAAAAATATCAATAACACACACACACACACACACACACACACACACACACATATATATATATATATATATATATATATATATATATATGAACTGACGATTGTGTTTAAGCATGAAACGGAATTCCTTCGCTGGGTGCTCACCTGAATGTCCACTTTTATATCTGCATGCGCTCCATTCCTGATATTGAGCACAGATAAATATAGGATACCTTAAAACTATATTTGTCACACACGCGCACACAGACACACACACACGCATATATATATATATATATATATATATATATATATATATATATATATATATATATATATATATTGTGTATTTAGGCACCAATCCTTCTTTATACATGTTTTATTAAAGTCGACAGACAAGTTACTGCGATTAAGCTTTTTCTTGTGTTGGAACAAGTTTTTTTTCTTTCCTGGACACACACTATCCATAACACACTTCTCTTCGCCAATATATCTGTCATATCTTCGCCCCTGTACCGTGTCCCTTATTTATGATCCGTAAATTTCTATATTACAAAATCTTTAAAAAGAAGCTTATACGGTGATTTTTAACCGGGGTTGGCGACTGTTCTAGAAGAAGCTCATATCGGAATATAACACTTAAGGATGGTCATTTAGAGATCTTCTGGTACACAACGTGCAACAATTCTCTCCTATTCAGATCTTTAGAGAAGTGTGTTTGGGTCTGTACAAGAAGTCGCTGCTTTAATCAAGTTATATTTGGGGGTAGTTTGGCTATTCGGTTTAAATTCTTAAGCTGCTGGAGCCTTATACATTGAAATCGATGGGAGAGTCCTTTACATATATATATATATATATATATATATATATATATATATATATATATATATATATATATATATTTCATGTAACTACGCAACATTTCGCTTTTGTTTATTATCACTTGATTGATAAAGTCAAATGATGATAAACAAAAGGGGTCGGCAAGGACAAAGTACTATTTTCTGATAGTTTATATAGGGTGACCCAACAAAACGATCCAATAAAACCAAGAGTGAAAATATTTAATTCATAGTAATTGAAACCTTAAAACATGCCATTTAAGAAACAATGATGGAATTTTCATTTTTTTTAAATTACGTCCTGTAGATGGCGTCCTCCTGTACGAATGCATTCTTGAAATCTGCTGTTGAGACCCCTATTTACTGATGCAACATCTCAGCTGGGATATTGGGAATGTCATTCTTGTTACTAAAATGGCGAAATGTTTAATTGCTCAAGGTCACTGTCTCGCAGTGTTACCACTTGCTCATGTCTGGCAATACGCACTTCAAAAATTCCCGTTTTTTGAGGTCACCCTATATTATTCAATTTGTCTTCTCTACAGATTTATTCTGAGAACTTTAACACTTCGCCATATATATATATATATATATATATATATATATATATATATATATATATATGTGTGTGTGTGTGTGTGTGTGTGTGTGTGTGTGTGTGTGTGTGTGTGTATGTGTGTGTTTAAATAGCAGTGTGACGCTGAATATGTAGGGCGAACTAATCAACGCCTTGAGGTACAGATCGGACAACACGTGTCTGCCTGTATTACAGCAGGTCTTGCAAACAGAAGCACACGTTTGATTTGTGAGTCACCTATGAGGTAGCATTTGATAGATAACGCAGGATGTGCTGTTAAGTAGACGGATACAGCATTTATTTTCATGCAGATCACGGTTAATCAAACACTTGCGAATCTTGATGCAGTGTAAAGTTACAACGTCCGTCTCAGTATAGACGGAAAGAAAATGTTGTTCGTTCTCTCTTCCTGTTAGGAGTCTTGAGATTAATCTTTTCTATTTTATATTCACTCAGGGCCTACGGTTTATTGGCATATTCCTTTTTTTCTCGTTTTAGTAATAAATTTTAATTCTAATAGAATTTCCTCATTTAAGCCTCCGGTATATACTTGGATTTTGCTATGCGATTTTGTTTCATTTTGTTTTTCTAAGAAGGTATCAACGTATTCTTCGGAAGAAGCGTTGGTCGAAGAAGTTATCCTTTAAAGAATGCGGTTTTGTATTTTTAATATAATATATATTGTTTTTGTATATTTCTACGGCAATATATATATATATATATATATATATATATATATATATATATATATATATATATATATATATATATATATATATGTATATATATATATATAGTTTATTTATATATTTAGATGTATTTAGATCAATTTATTATACTTGTTGTTATTTATTTGTTACACTATATATTTTTGGCTTTCGATTTTTATGTAACGTAGTATATTATCTTGTATTAATTTTTTTTTAATTTTTTTTTTATCGTTATATAACAGTTATAACTTTCGTCCGTTCTTTTGTTTGGATTTTATTTCGCATATTCTAACAGGTGTGGTTTTGTAATTTGTTGGGAGTAATTTATTTTGCTTATTTTATTGTTGTTTTGTTTGTTTATATATTTATTTATTTTTCTATTTTAAGTCACGTAGTAAAAATTTGTTTTCATGTCTGCATTTTGAGATTAGCTCGGATCTTTTATTTAATAATTTATTTTGATCTGGGAAGGTAATGATAGCTATTTTTTCCTCCAAGCAAAGTTTGCAAGTTTTTGATAGGTTGTTGTAGGCTGATGATTTTTTCCTTATTTTCCAAGATATTTTTGGTGTGGTGTGTGTTTTGTTTTATATATATATATATATATATATATATATATATATATATATATATATATATATATATATATATATTTGTAAATTTAAGGCAATATATATATATATATATATATTTGTATATTTAAGACAATATATATATATATATATATATATATATATATATATATATATATATGAATATAGTCATTTATCTGATATTATTGGAAAAAACATGTACGATATCAAATAATCTGATTATTGATTTCTTGTGATTGTACTTGATCCCAACATTTCCAAATATTTGATACAATAATATTTCCTCAGTGAAGCAGAGAAAATGTTTCGACAGGAAACTGATCCAGCGCTGCGATTAATATCCTGCTGTTTTCAGTTTCCTTTCCAAATTTCCGAGTTTCAATAAATAGTTCGGAATGAATATGTTCCTCTGCCAAGTTCCCAGATTTTGCCTATGTCTCACCGGATATTTCACACATCTCGGGAAATCAACCCGTTAGGAAGTAAAGAAATTCGATTTTTACCAATCTTCAATTTTTTAGAGAAGGCATTTTGTATTTTGTGATTTACATATTTTTATTAGTATATATATATATATATATGTGTGTGTGTATGTGTGTGTGTGTGTGTGTGTGTGAAATAGTTTGTGTGTGTGTGTGCGAAAATGAACCTAGAGGTCAATATCGTGAGGAGATACTTGTTAGATCATTAACGCGATCTTCTGAGTACATGGACTGAAGTTTGCGTTCAAGTATTAAATAGACTACCACTGCCGGGTGTTGACCACAGGGTCGAATTTTATATTTATATAGCTGTTAACATACATATATATATATATATATATATATATATATATATATATATATATATATATATATCTATATATATATACACACACACAAACACAAACACACACACACATATATATATATATATATATATATATATATATATATATATATATATATATATCAGGTCATCCCATAAGTTCTGTCGGAATTTTGAATAAAGAAAACAAGTGACCAAATGTTACATTTAATTACAGATTCAATCAACAATGTATTTTCCCTGATTATCTATGACTTCCTTCCATCTATTAACAACCTTACTAATTTCATTACTGTAGAATTCTTTTGGCTTTGATTCGAAGAACTCACAAATGTCAGTTTTAACCTCTTCCTGTGTTACAAAAGCTGTTTCTTCCAAATGATTCTGTAAGCTACGAATCAAATAGTAGTCTGAAGGAGTAAGGTCAAAGAATAAGGTGGATGAGGAATTTTCTCCCAATCAAGTTCTCCGATCTTTTGTGACGTGATTCTTGCTGTGAGTGGTCGCGCATTGTCCTGATGAAACATCACCGTTTTCGATTCACTTGAGCAGGTCTTATTTTCCTCAAAGCTTGGTTCAAACGCTCTAATTGCTGTCAGTATATTTGAGCATTAATTGTTGCATTAGGTGGTAAGAATTCAAAGTGGATTATTCCTTGGCAATCCAACCAGATTGAAAGAAGAAACTTTTGCCCATGAAGTTCCCTTCTCGGCTGTGGCTGGGGTCCTTCCCCTTTACCAAGCCACTGTCTACGACGCTTAACATTTCAATAAAAGATCCATTTTTAGTCGCCAGTCACAAGTCTATCCAAAAAAAATGAAACAAGTTGGCGAGAATGGAGAGAAGAGCAGATGTCAACTCAGGATTTGAGGTTGTTTTCAGACAATTCATGAGGCACCCATTTTCCAAGTTTAGGAACTTTCCAAGTTGTTGAAGATGACGATGAACAGTTGTATGGTTTGAACTGAGAACCACTGCCAATTCCTCAACTGATAAAGCAGGATTTTCTTCAAGGGCTGCTTCAAGAAGCTTTTCATCAAACTCAACTGGACGTCCGGTTTCATCTTCAAGGATGAAATCTCCACCTCTGAATTTTGCAAACCATCTTCTGCAAGTTCTTTCATTCATACATTCCTCTCCATAAACTGAGTGAATGTTTCTAGCCGCTTCGGCTGCTGAGTTTCCTTTCTTGATCTCATAAAGCATTATGTGCCTCAAATGATTCTTGGGTACTTCCATGTTA
Organism: Acanthosepion esculentum; assembly: GCA_964036315.1. NCBI lineage: Eukaryota > Metazoa > Mollusca > Cephalopoda > Sepiida > Sepiidae > Acanthosepion > Acanthosepion esculentum. Next base: position 58,043,767 of record OZ038497.1, read on the forward strand.
GCAGGGTTTTAATCAAACAAAATTTAATTTTATATTTCTCTGAAATAAAATTTGATCAGTTTAAATGCACCTAAACATAAAAATAATGTTCAGCTCCATTAGACATTATAAAATACTCTTTAAATTTCGTTCATTTTAACAAAAAGTTAAAATTCGGACAGAACTTATGGGATGACCTAATATATATATATATATATATATATATATATATATATATATATATATATATATATATATATATATATATATATATATATATATATATATATATTAGCGACGGCACAGAAGCGTATCAAGGCATAAAAAAACAATTTTTTATTAACGGCCATGTTAGATTTAAAATAAAACACCAGTTAACCGGTTTCGTCCCCTCTCATCAGAACTGTTTAACGGTGAATAGAAATTATGAGGAAAATATTTGTCATGGATGACATGAATAAAGGGAAGGGAAGAGAAATATAAATACAAGTGTATATAATTACAGTAATACCACACAAGATGCTAGAGACCCAGCACAGCAAGCCTAAGCAAACAGTCTCTTTGTTTGCAAAGAGACGGTCGCCTGGACCTGATGTACAAAGTCTCCAACACCCTGAGATGGAATACTGAGTGTGCCCTGGCCAAAACAGAAAAACCAGGTCACACTAAAATCCAACGCGCAAGTAGGATTATTTATTAGATGATCCGCAATCGACGACCCATACGTATTTCGAATGGAATCGCCCAACGAAAAATTATTATTCAATATTTTCGTAAGTTCGTGTTGTTTTATTCTAGCGTCCAAGCGCTGTGTCGTTCTACCTATGTAATCGCATCCACAACTACATTTGAAACGATAAATAACTGAATTAATATGGTGGCGGTGGGGGGGGGTAGAACATCTTTACACACAGATGAAAGGACAGACCTAGTTTGAAAAACAACACGGACGTTCGCTGCAAAATAACATTCACGTGAACTACATGAAATCTGCTTGGCAAAGGACTCACTAATCCTACCCAACCACGGTAAACGGAGATAGACCGGGCATTTACTAACCATAGCAGGCTTAATTTTATTAAACATTGCAGTCTTATCCCGAATAACCGATTGAACAACGTCCAACGGATAACCATTGTCCACAAAGATACCAGTTAGACAGCTAATTTCATCTAGCACCGTTGAAGATGAATAATCCTATTTATTTTTAGTTTTATATATATATATATATATATATATATATATATATATATATATATATATATATATATATATATATATATGTACAGCCTTATTACTTCAAACGTCATTTTCAGTAGATACTCCTGATTGAAATAGATGCCTCATTTCATCTTAAACATTGTGTATTACGTCTGTCGGCTTGCGAACACGATAAGTTTTATTAAAGAAAATACGCTATCCGGCAGAAGTGGACAGAAAAACAATAACAAAAAAAAAGGATAAAAGAAGAAATTGGGGGTATTGATTGAAATGTGTGATGGACATTTGTATTATAAATCTCCAAAAGTTGAAATGATGGATGCTGCCGTTTTTTGAGTAACTGTCAAATATAAACTTTTGCAAAATAAAGCCATCGCATTTGTGATGATAAAGTCCGCCGAATAACGAAACCCGTCATCTAAACTAAGTATAGTTTTCCTATGGTTTTTCATTTATTTTGCCTCTTCTACAAATATAAACCATATGAGAATACAAACATACATATACATATATATATATATATATATATATATATATATATATATATATATATATAGATAGATAGATAGATAGATAGATAGATAGCTTGTGTAATAAAACATATCTATTAAATATATATTGATAAACATAAATATTATTACTCACCAGTTGCACGACTCGCCATTGTTGTTGGCTTGTTGGCATTGACCTTACTTTTGAGATGACCTGACCCAAAGGAAGAAATGTAAAGGCGTCAAGTCGCACGATCGTGGTAGCCAATTGACTTCGATGTTTCGAGACATGATGCGACCTGGGAACTTCTCATTCAAATTCTGTTTGAACGTCCAGACATATATATATATATATATATATATATATATATATATATATATATATATATATATATATATATCATGCTTAGAAATGTGATCTGAGGAACCAGGAAAATAAAACTTGTCAGGTTATTTTTTTTTAATTTTAATTAAATTAATTCATATATATATATATATATATATATATATATATATATATATATATATATATATATATATATATATATATATATATTTGTGTGTGTGTGTTGGACATTGAAATCAACACTCAGCGGCGAATCTCTTTCATGCTTATACGCAATCTACTGGCCGTGTGTGTTGTGTTTTTCATCGACTATTTATATATGCTGGTCAGTGGTGCGTTATGTGTGGGCCTACGTATTATTCTAACGGTATCAGTCAGGTTTCGAATTATTCTATGGGCTTTTAAGTGGAGAAAATCGCGAATAACGTTTTTCGCATATTCGGGCCGGTAGACGAAAATGAATAAATATACTGTTTAATAAATGAACGGAGTGTCTAAACAAATATGCGTAACTATTAAAAAGTAACAAAATGTGTCGAATTAGTAAAAAATAAATCCATCGCTTAGAAATGTCTTCGTTTTCGTCAGGATATGAAATTGAATTATTTAAATCGCATATATTTTTAATCGTATATAACCTAAAGAAAATGACTGTCGAAAAAGTTTTCGTTCTTGATCAGAAATCACATTCCACCAACAAATAGTCCTCATCCCTTAGACGTGGCTCAAGATGATCGTTCGTATACTTCATGATAGAAATAAAGACATAATACCTAGCTATACGTGTACAACAGACCGATATGAAGAAATGCCTGTGTCTAAAGTAAGAAATACGAACATTGCCTGGGTGGGGAAGAATTATTTTCTGGGTTCAATTTTACTTCGCACAATTAATTACCATAAGTCATTTTGATTCAAGATTGGAACCGAACGCAAATAAATGACAGACAATAAAAATCAGCAATAAATTGCATTTAATCTTTGAGAAATTTCCAGACACCGCGCCATCCGCAATTCCGACTGGTGGCTTCTTGACACAGTACTTAAAGACGTCCATAAGTGCTGATTCTACTTGATCCGAAACGAGAATTATATATTTGGAGAGGAAATACAGTTCTCTTGCATTTTTTATTTCATGAGCCTTACCTAATCCGCCCATACCCTATTATTACACAGAGTACAAAAATCATATGCATACCATTCGATTCTTAATTAAGTCATCACACTGAAATCGCGGATGTATTATTTTTAAAATATTTTGTATTGGACGCTAATTAAATATTTGAATCATTTCAACCGAAGAAGGAAATAAAGCTACTAAGACGTCAGTGGGAAAATAACAAATCAAAAAGAGTAAACAAAACAGAACAAGAATTAAGAACACAGAAAATAACGATTGGTATTAAATTAAATTTTTGAAGATCAAAATCAAAGTTGACTAGGAAGCGAGAAGCCGGAATGGATTTCCACAGGCGAGAAGTGCGATAGAAGAAACTGTTAGCATAGAACTTTCAATTACACCTACCCATTTCAACTTTAAATTCATTAGACCTAGCTGCCAATCTAGTACTTGCGCTTAAATTTATAAAGTCTAGGTACCATCAGAACAATTACCACGAAAGTATTTATAAGAAAGTCACAGGTAAGCTCCCTTATGGCGGTGGGAAATTGACTTAAGCCGAGATATCAGATCAGGACCAACAACACTGCAGATTCTTCTTTGGGTTTTATCAAGAATCTGTCAAGATATAATAGAATCTATAAATATATAACAGGCCTACATGGCAAAAATATCTAAAGCATGGACGGATGATAGACTTCTAAATACGTAAGATAGATTCTGGCGATAAAAAACTGTCTAACACGACACAGTGAGCAAACTTTCCTAGAAGCAGACCTAGCAATTGATTCATCTTCATCATTCAACCTTAGTTGGGACAATTTAGCCAATGCAAACGATGCTTTCTTTAGGTGTATAATATGTGCTACGACAGAGCTACATACAGTTTTGAATTCAGAGCTACGTTCTCCTAGACCGGTGGCCACCCGAGGCTGCGGAACTCAGTATGTCTTGCAATTGATTCAGTATAATCTTTTTACTTCGTTTTAGCGGAAAACGTATGCTCGCGAAGCCATAATGGGCCACTCTCCTGGAGGTTAGCATCAGCCATATGCTGACGGAAGGCAAAAAGCCTTCACTCAGACGATTAAAAGAGACCAGTTTAGTTTTGGAGGCATTAAAAATAACAAGTCATTCCTTGTCCCAGTTAACAATAGAATTTAGGTCATTTATATGACAATAATCGGCATTCATTGACCGGACAGAAAACGCAATTTTCAGTGTAAAAAAAAAAATCTTTATATTAGAACAATTATTTCCGAGAAAAAGCTTTTATATGTTCAGTTACAGTTATCGCTTTTTCCAGTATCCAAAAGGGTTTCCTTCCTAACCCTTTGTTAGAAGTAGTGTGGAACGTCAACATTTTGGTTATTTTATAGTTTTCTCCTCAAGTTCTATGTGCTATCCATTTTAGTTGTTGCAGTTGTTGAAAGTCTTCACTTGATGCGGTTTCTATTATTTGCTACAGGTCTTTGTAATTCTGTAGCGCTTGAAACCACTATCACCTCCACGTTTAATTCAGGCGACGCCATGTTAGCCATTGGTCTGAATAAGCAGCTGTATACCGCCGACAGTTTAGATATTTCCGAAAGACTTTGTCACCATGCATAACCCCCACATAAAAGTCATAGTCAAAGGAGACTATTTACGTCCATGAATCTAATTTTCAAAATAAACATCAACTGCAAGAAGAGAAAATGCATGGTTGTTAGCAAAAGGGACAACCCAACACGCAAACTACAAACTAGGGATATCAAAATCAAACAAGTACAACAATTGAAATGTCTTGAAATTGTTTTAAAAAAATACAAAAACTGCCTTCCCTAAACTAAGCAGAAAAACAGTAAAGTTTCATTAGAAAAAAAATCTACAGAAATGTCTCGTAATATCAGTTCTCTTATAGCTGGGACCCTAACATGTGGTACCACATAGGGTTAGGGGGGCATGGGAAGAACAGCAATTAAGAGGTTATTCTACGCTCCTCAAAACCTTTAATCTCCCATTCAGAGAACTTGCTGCCGGATGTAGTTTATCGTCATACACAAGACTAAGAATGGATTGCATTTCAGACCTAAATATTTATTCCAAATGCTAAAAAGACTAGTAGAAGACAGTAAATTTAAGAAAGAAAGAAAGAAAGAAAAGAGTACTGGACTGTTACGTGATATCTGGCCTCTTGTATGGCAGTGAATGCTGGAGAATCTACTCACAGAAGGAGTAGCGACTTGAAACAACAGAAATGTAGTTCTACAGAAGGATGCTGAGAATACCATGGACTGAACGTGTAAGCAACAACGAAATTTTACAGAACCTGGAAACTAAAAGGACACATCAGGAAGAGACAGTTGAAATTGCTTAGGCATATAACGAGGAAAGAAGGTTTGGAAACTTTGATGCACACAGGACCGATTGAATGCAAAAGGAAAACGAAACATAACCTATCGATGTTGCTTGAGTAAATGGATGGCAGAACATGGTTTAAAAGCGACAAAATTTATTAAAAGCAACAGAGGGCAGAAATTGTGGAGAGCCATGATCGCCAATATCCTGAATGGAACAGACAAGAACAAGAACAAGAAGAAGAAAAAGAAGAAGTTCACCTTACGGAAGTGATTCTCAACTGCTGTGCCGTGCTTTCCTCTTATGTGCTTAGAAATATTACCACGGCATACACATATGTGAGTGTTTGTGGAGTGAGCATAGAAAAATATCGAATTCGAAATACATTAGTAAATATTCCTTCTAATATTGGACATCAATTATGTGAAGAAAAAAAGAAATGGCCACCATTTCTAGTGATAGGGAACTCAAAATGAAAAAAATTGCCGGTACCCATTGATACATTTTGGATTTCAAAACTAAAAACTCACATTAGCCAAATAGCATGCATTAGCTAAAAAGCCTTTATCAGTTTGATTACAATTTTCTACTTCTTTTTAATACAATTTTCTACTTTGTGAATTCGACTTCTCAACACTAAATAACACCAAGAATAAGAAGCGAGAAAGAGTAGGCTCAGCTGAAGAAGAAATGGGAATCTGCTTATTGTACATTCGACCAAACATGGAAGAAATCGCGAAAAATCACCATGCACATGCTTCACACTAAATAAGCTGAACAAATAGTTGAATAGAAACATTAAAATAAAGTAATATTTGTTTGTGAATTTTTAATCTATGGTTTTATTTCATAACATTTAAATTTATACACTTTAACATTTTACTAAATGTGCCGTGATATTTTCATTTGCTCCTAGGTGTACCGTTGCTTAAAAAGGTTGAGAAACACTGCCTCAGGGTGTTGTATAAAGCCAGACCTAACGCATCTTATCGTGTATTTAATGTTTTTGTTTCCTATTGTATATGTGTAATAACAGATCCAGGCACAGAGGTATATAAAGAGTTTCATTTTCTAATTTTATCCAATGCCCATTTCGTAAGATTCCTCCAATCAAGTTCAAATGACCTGCGAAACTATGTCTTTGCATTGTATTTCACCAAACAGAAGCAATATCTAAAAAAAAGAAAAAAAAGAAAAGAAAACAATCGTGGAGCAACCTAAGATCAAATTCACAAAAGGAGTAATAATTTGCGGAAAATATTGCTTAGCATTCTTTCAATCTGCCGTGTCAGAACATTTTTCTTGGAGAGATAAAACCGTTCACGATTAATAACTAAACGCTTCATTTTTTCAAAACAACCAAAGGAAATAGGATATTATTTATCAGACATTCGCTAAAGAATACAAAGCGTGATTAGGGGAACTTGTCAAATCTCCACAGTCAAAAAGAGTTTCTACAATAGTCGATGCCAGGGTTGGCAGGAACAGATGGAGAAAGCGATATCCAAGATGTGTTTTTTACAGACGCGAATTATAGAGGAGAGGAGACAGTCTGTCGTTTTCTTTCATTTTCTTCGCTCTCAAGGGTCGTTTTCCGAGAACAGCTGACTTTTGTTAGGAGCCAAGTAATTTAATTGAAGTTGACTAATTTGCGCCTTTTTACTCCCCGTGTCTTTCTCTTGTTGCATTTGTAAGAAAACTGATCAATTTTTGCGCCAGTCCAGTGTCTGGTATTTTGATATCCCCCGACAATATGGGGTCGGCATTTCCTATCAGAATATACAAGAAGGCAAAAGTGTGCTTTCGAAGAATCGATAGAAAGTCAGACGCAAAATGTAATTTCCTGTTTCCGTTGATTTGAGAGATTCACAATTTGACTGAAATTAAGAAATCTGGCATTTTTGCTATTGAGTGAAGAAACAAGAATAAATGTCTATAGTATACACCTGGAAAACGTACGAGGGATGCTGCAAAAAATCTCAATCGGGCAATTTTTACAGTAAGACTCAGCTTTTACAAGACCCAGGAGTCACTCTAGGTAGAGTGTTATGTTAGGATGTAATTTGTGAGTATAGGAGTGTGTTGTTATCTAGAAAGGGTTACTGAATGAAGGAATAACCAAAACGGAGGTTGGAAATGAAATGGTAATCTTTATAACATCAACAAAATACAGTACTCGCCAGCGCCGTGAAATATGTAAACCACTGCTAGTCGCAGACTACTTAGATAGCGTATTACCCTCACTTACAATAGTGTCCAACGTATTTATCCGGATTGAAACATGCCCATTAGTGTTCATAGGTACGGTATATAACAGAGTGGAAGATAACAGTTGACCCTATCCATGGACAGGTTAAGAATGTAGTGATCGGGGAAAACATCTTGTTGGGAGTCGGTTCTACAGAGCTGTGGTTCACGGAAAGAATCTATTCGAGTGATGCGATGGAATATGGATGATTTGCTATTATGTAAGTAGCATGGCGTGTTCTTGCATTGAAGATTTGAATTGGTGGAACCAAGAAATGTAGTTCGTCTGTGCACTTTGGTAGTAACAATAGAGCAGCGAGAGGCTTGCCACATCCCGCCTGTGGGAGAGAAGTTGGAGGGTGTTGAATAATCAACAGCAATATCGGAGATTCTTTTGAACTCTGTAAAGGCCCGAGAGTGAGGTCTCTGCCGCCCAAATATGACAAGAGTACTCCATTATCAAAGTAGGTGATGACACACGGAGTCAGGTACGAATTGGAGCGGTACAGAGTGCCGACCATTTTACCTGCATCCTTAGAGATCGATGTTTTGGGAAGTGGGTTGAGACAGAACATGTAAGCAGTTTTGCCCATTCGTTGACTGAATTTCTTGCAAAAGGTTAAGACTTACCAAAATAAAAGTGTCTATTAACAGACTCCAAAAATGGATGACCAATTTACGTCTATCTCGATTACGATTCTCGTAATCCTAGAGGGTTGTATTAGCACCACATCTACAGCAACCATATCAGCTGTAGTGGAAAATCTGATCGGATTTGTACCCATGTACAACTGACATTACGCGGTGTTCCCAAGCGACCACCACAAATATAAAAACGAGCATGGTTCGACATTGTTAAAAGTCTGTAACCAACAGTGAACCCGTGTTTTAGCGTGGCTTGACCGCATTTCTTATAAGGAGTAAGGTCAAGTCATGCTGAAACACAGGTTCACGTTTAATCACTGAAGTTGAGCAATATAGTGTCCGGTCAGTACTTGAATGGGGGACCGCTTGGGAATATATATATATATATGGTGTGATGAATAAATTTCGCCATGCGCGTTGTTTGTTTTTGATTTTGTCGATTGTACAATATAGTGGTGTCAGTTGGGAATCGTCTGTGAGAAAAAGAGCCCCAACTCCAACAGAAATTAGTATATGCCGTGCTTTAGTGCTTGACATTCGTACCGGATTTTCCAATACGAACATTTTTGATCGTTCAGATAATAAAAGAATTACCCATTTTTTTGGTGAGGGCCTTAGACTCAACACGGAGGCCTACATCAAGTTACTTGAGGAAGTAGTGCTGTCTTAGGTCCAGAGGGTCATTGCTGGAAGACCCTAGGTCTGGCAAAAGAACTCTGCACACAAGCAGAACTCATTCATATCTGTCAGGCAATTTCTGCGACCACAACACCCCTTATACCTGGCCACCTAACTCCCCAGACTACATCCGCCTTGATTATTATATGTGGGGTGCAGTTGAAAAAGAGACCAAGAATAGATGAACTGATTGCAAGGATTATGGCAGCATTCACCAAGAAGAGAATTCAGGAGATTCCCAAGTCGTCTCGAGGCCGTGGTGGTAGGCAGTGCTTTCTTGTTTCTGAATCTAACTTATATGGCATTATAACATAGGTTCTTCGGGCTGCAGCACGGTACGACTTTTGTACCATGTGATGGAATTAAATTTTGTATTGTAAAAGCACTTACATCCAGAAATAAGAAACCTCACCTTGAATTTGTGACAGACGCTTCAACTCATCAACACTTTTGCCAGTGTAACATTCACTAGATCTGATCCTATTTGTCATCATCCACAGCGATTCAAATGATGGCAAATCTTTGGTGCCATTTTATCACTACACCTTTTAGTGCTAGACATACTCCATTTATCTCAGGTCGATTAACTCGAACTTCCACTGCATTTATTCATGAGCACTACACGCCATTTGGTATTCTTTTCTGTCATCATAAACCCCCTTAATCCTAGAAACCCAATCCCAGGACTTAGATTTTTCTATAAATTCCTGCAAGGTCTCGCTATATCCGAGATTATTTTCACACTGTCCGTAAACTTTATTTCTTATCTGTGACATAGAGGCGAAGGTTGACATTGAAACTGTAGTTAGGGGTCCATTATGGCCGTTAATGGTTAAGAGAGAAATCAGAATTAAGTAGATGATGTAAAATCGACAATTAATGACGTATTTAAAAGTATTTATTTGTAAAGTTCGTTTATATAATAAAAATGCTAAATGAATAGAGTTTTTTTTTACTAGAATAGTAAAATTCCGGCTTATCTGCCTTTGATCTGTTATTTGCGTTTTCCTTCTTTACTTCTAACCAAATCCCCAACGTTTCTACCATCCCTGGCCAAAAACATGGGAGATATAGTTAGAAGAAGCAGCGAGCAACATTGTATTATTATTATTATTAGTATTATTATTATTATTATTATTATTATTAGTAGTAGTAGTAGTAGTAGTATTATTATTATTATTAGTAGTAGTAGTAGTAGTAGTAGTAGTAGTAGTATTATTATTAGTAGTAGTAGTAGTATTATTATTATTAGTAGTAGTAGTATTATTATTAGTAGTAGTAGTAGTATTATTAGTAGTAGTAGTAGTAGAAGTAGTAGTAGTAGTATTATTAGTAGTAGTAGTAGTAGTAGTATTATTATTAGTAGTAGTATTATTATTATTATTAGTAGTAGTAGTAGTAGTAGTAGTAGTATTATTAGTATTATTATTATTATTATTATTATTAGTATTATTATTATTATTAGTAGTAGTAGTAGTAGTAGTAGTAGTAGTAGTATTATTATTATTAGTAGTATTATTATTATTATTATTATTATTATTATGATTATTATTATTATTATTATTATTTCTTTATTATCTGGCTCACTCAAACCCTAATCTTCAACCTTTTTTTTCAGTCGATTCTTACAAATTATCTGTGTCTGGTATTCGGCAGTTGTACTGGTATGCAAGGAACCCTCTGTGCATACTCTGCTAATGTCACTTCTTCACAAACTATCTTAGAAATGAAGGAATGCGATATTTAAAATATAAAATAAAATATTTTATATATATATATATATATATATATATATATATATATATATACATACATATATATATATATATATATATATATATATATATATATATATATATATATATATATATATATATCCTCCCAGTGTAAACAGCGTGAGTGTCTGCTGTGGCTCGCTGTCATTTGCCTCTAGCTCCTATTTTTTTCTCCTCATACTCATTTACTTTTCATTGCATATTCTGTTTTTTAATTATATTAAAATCTCCCGTAGAAGCCTGAAGAGCGGGAGCGAAACCGGTTGCTTCCCTTTTTATTCTTTGCTTTGTATTTTAATATGTCTAGTAATATTAAGCTTAATACCTTCATTTCAGATATATATATATATATATATATATATATATATATATATATATATATATATATATATATATATATATATATATATATATATATATATAATGTCTTCAAACAAGACTGTAACAATGATCACTAATTATTTGTGATATGTCCCGGAAAGGGATATATTTGTTCGAAGTAACTAAGTGGTTTTGGCTACTCTAACCGGCTAGGACAATCTAGCAGGTAGCCGTAATGGACTGGTACTCGCCGTAGTCGTAGGCAATATGCTTAGGCTTATGCAATAGGCGGAGGCAATAGGCGGAGGTGATGTACCTCCACATCAGTCTGTATTTATGGCTGATACCAGCCAATCATATTACTGTGAGGGGAAACCCAGGTGTATGCATATTCATTAAATCAATTTGTTTAACACAAAAGCTATTTGAACTTTTATGCATCGCAGGCACACGTTTAATTCATGGACCCGTCCTGACTATGACGATAAACTACATTCGCAACCTAGGTAAGACGATAAACAACGCTCAACAGCAGGGTTTCTGATCAAGGGGTTTTGAGAAGCGTGGGATCACCTCTTAATTGCTGTTGTTCCCAGGTGCACCCTGACCCAGAGTGGTAGTACCTGTTAAGGTCCCAGCTATGGGCAAATAGTTGGGCCCCAAACTGCAGTCAAAAAACTATGAAAATGTAAAAACAGGTTTTAATACCAGAAATACTTTGCAAAAAATTATTACCAGCAATAAATTTTTAAGAAAAAAATTATTGCCAGCAATCCATTATTATCAGCAATACATTAAAAAAAAAATTACCGGCAATACGTTTTTGAAAAAAAATTACCGGCAATACATCATTGAAAGAAATACATTACCAACTATACATTTTTCGAAGAAATAATATTAACAGCAATAAAAATTTTGTCGGAATTAAATAATCCGTTGTGGTTGATATGCCGTAAAATAAAACAAACCAGTCCAAACCAATATATGGATGTATGGCCATTATTATGAGCCGTCATATTTAGGTAAACCCGATGTATAGGGGCTTCTTATCGATTCCCTAATCTTTTAATCTGATTAAGTGCTCAGTCCAATTTGGGCGATGCTGACTGGTCATACCTTTAATAAAATGACAGTCATTCATGGACACAGCATTAGAAACACGCATCATCTAATGTATTCCGAGAATACGAGAAAGTCTCTCTTTGTGAAAATATTTCTGTTGTGTCCAATAATCTACATTAAACAGGTTTCACATTCATACAGACATATTTTAAAAAGAAACATACACGGAGTAAACCGTCAATGTGGTATTTATAGAAATTTGATCCAGAAGACAACAGCCGTTTTGCTAGCTAGCCAAATATGTCACTTGGTTCAACAATTCGATGATAGAGGCAATTATCCAGGATATATGCTTAAGGCACTGTCTAGGCTATATAGTTATGCAACTTATACAGTTATCTAGAATTTGGAACAGTTACTCTAAACCTTTAATATTTATTTGAATTAAAACTTTTTTAATGTAGACCTTATGTAAGTCATATTCCATTTGAAGCTTTTACCGTAAACGTTATAGTTATCTACAATTATGAACTTTTTACTTTAAAATCTACATATATCTGCAATTTGAAACAGCTTATCTTAAACCTTATACAGTTATCTACAATTTGAGAATTTTACTGTAAAACTTATATAGTTATTCTCAATTTAAATTTTTTATTTAAAACTTGCTAACCTTATACAGTTATTTACAATTAGAAAATATTTACTACCAACCTTATATAGATATCTTCAATTTGAAACTTTTTACTGTAAAACTTATTCAGTTATCTGCAATTTGAAAATATTTATTTTAAGCCTTATGCAATTACCTACAATTTGGAACTTTTATCCTAAACCTTATATAGTTATCCTCAATTTAAATCTTTTAGCTTCAAACTTTATGCAGTTATTTACAACTTGAAAATATTTACTACCAACATTATATCGTTATCTTCATTTTGAATTTTTTTTTACTTTAAACCATATATAGCTATCCACAATTTGAAACTATTTACTGTAAACTTTATATAGTTATCTTAAATTTGAAACTTTTTTTTTTACTGTAAACCTAATACAATTATCGACCATTGGAAACCTTTTACCTTCATGGTTCGTTCAGAATGTTGTTTACATGAATTTTTTTTACTTTAAACCATATATAGCTATCCACAATTTGAAACTATTTACTGTAAACTTTATATAGTTATCTTAAATTTGAAACTTTTTTTTTTTTACTGTAAACCTAATACAATTATCGACCATTGGAAACCTTTTACCTTCATGGTTCGTTCAGAATGTTGTTTACATGAATTTTTTTTACTTTAAACCATATATAGCTATCCACAATTTGAAACTATTTACTGTAAACTTTATATAGTTATCTTAAATTTGAAACTTTTTTTTTTTTACTGTAAACCTAATACAATTATCGACCATTGGAAACCTTTTACCTTCATGGTTCGTTCAGAATGTTGTTTACATGAATTTTTTTTACTTTAAACCATATATAGCTATCCACAATTTGAAACTATTTACTGTAAACTTTATATAGTTATCTTAAATTTGAAACTTTTTTTTTTTTACTGTAAACCTAATACAATTATCGACCATTGGAAACCTTTTACCTTCATGGTTCGTTCAGAATGTTGTTTACATGAATTTTTTTTACTTTAAACCATATATAGCTATCCACAATTTGAAACTATTTACTGTAAACTTTATATAGTTATCTTAAATTTGAAACTTTTTTTTTTTTACTGTAAACCTAATACAATTATCGACCATTGGAAACCTTTTACCTTCATGGTTCGTTCAGAATGTTGTTTACATGAATTTTTTTTACTTTAAACCATATATAGCTATCCACAATTTGAAACTATTTACTGTAAACTTTATATAGTTATCTTAAATTTGAAACTTTTTTTTTTTTACTGTAAACCTAATACAATTATCGACCATTGGAAACCTTTTACCTTCATGGTTCGTTCAGAATGTTGTTTACATGAATTTTTTTTACTTTAAACCATATATAGCTATCCACAATTTGAAACTATTTACTGTAAACTTTATATAGTTATCTTAAATTTGAAACTTTTTTTTTTTTACTGTAAACCTAATACAATTATCGACCATTGGAAACCTTTTACCTTCATGGTTCGTTCAGAATGTTGTTTACATGAATTTTTTTTACTTTAAACCATATATAGCTATCCACAATTTGAAACTATTTACTGTAAACTTTATATAGTTATCTTAAATTTGAAACTTTTTTTTTTTTACTGTAAACCTAATACAATTATCGACCATTGGAAACCTTTTACCTTCATGGTTCGTTCAGAATGTTGTTTACATGAATTTTTGTTTACTTTAAACCATATATAGCTATCCACAATTTGAAACTATTTACTGTAAACTTTATATAGTTATCTTAAATTTGAAACTTTTTTTTTTTTACTGTAAACCTAATACAATTATCGACCATTGGAAAACTTTTACCTTCATGGTTCATTCAGAATGTTGTTTACATGAATTTTTTTTACTTTAAACCATATATAGCTATCCACAATTTGAAACTATTTACTGTAAACTTTATATAGTTATCTTAAATTTGAAACTTTTTTTTTTTTACTGTAAACCTAATACAATTATCGACCATTGGAAACCTTTTACCTTCATGGTTCGTTCAGAATGTTGTTTACATGATTTTTTTTTACTTTAAACCATATATAGCTATCCACAATTTGAAACTATTTACTGTAAACTTTATATAGTTATCTTAAATTTGAAACTTTTTTTTTTTTACTGTAAACCTAATACAATTATCGACCATTGGAAACCTTTTACCATCATGGTTCGTTCAGAATGTTGTTTACATGAATTTTTTTTACTTTAAACCATATATAGCTATCCACAATTTGAAACTATTTACTGTAAACTTTATATAGTTATCTTAAATTTGAAACTTTTTTTTTTTACTGTAAACCTAATACAATTATCGACCATTGGAAACCTTTTACCTTCATGGTTCGTTCAGAATGTTGTTTACATGAATTTTTTTTACTTTAAACCATATATAGCTATCCACAATTTGAAACTATTTACTGTAAACTTTATATAGTTATCTTAAATTTGAAACTTTTTTTTTTTACTGTAAACCTAATACAATTATCGACCATTGGAAACCTTTTACCTTCATGGTTCGTTCAGAATGTTGTTTACATGAATTTTTTTTACTTTAAACCATATATAGCTATCCACAATTTGAAACTATTTACTGTAAACTTTATATAGTTATCTTAAATTTGAAACTTTTTTTTTTTTACTGTAAACCTAATACAATTATCGACCATTGGAAACCTTTTACCTTCATGGTTCGTTCAGAATGTTGTTTACATGAATTTTTTTTACTTTAAACCATATATAGCTATCCACAATTTGAAACTATTTACTGTAAACTTTATATAGTTATCTTAAATTTGAAACTTTTTTTTTTTTACTGTAAACCTAATACAATTATCGACCATTGGAAACCTTTTACCTTCATGGTTCGTTCAGAATGTTGTTTACATGAATTTTTTTTACTTTAAACCATATATAGCTATCCACAATTTGAAACTATTTACTGTAAACTTTATATAGTTATCTTAAATTTGAAACTTTTTTTTTTTTACTGTAAACCTAATACAATTATCGACCATTGGAAACCTTTTACCTTCATGGTTCGTTCAGAATGTTGTTTACATGATTTTTTTTTACTTTAAACCATATATAGCTATCCACAATTTGAAACTATTTACTGTAAACTTTATATAGTTATCTTAAATTTGAAACTTTTTTTTTTTTACTGTAAACCTAATACAATTATCGACCATTGGAAACCTTTTACCATCATGGTTCGTTCAGAATGTTGTTTACATGAATTTTTTTTACTTTAAACCATATATAGCTATCCACAATTTGAAACTATTTACTGTAAACTTTATATAGTTATCTTAAATTTGAAACTTTTTTTTTTTACTGTAAACCTAATACAATTATCGACCATTGGAAACCTTTTACCTTCATGGTTCGTTCAGAATGTTGTTTACATGAATTTTTTTTTACTTTAAACCATATATAGCTATCCACAATTTGAAACTATTTACTGTAAACTTTATATAGTTATCTTAAATTTGAAACTTTTTTTTTTTTACTGTAAACCTAATACAATTATCGACCATTGGAAACCTTTTACCTTCATGGTTCGTTCAGAATGTTGTTTACATGTTACAAATTCATACATAGTAATTTTCCTTTCAATTTCTTCGTAAATTGTTGCTGCTGCCAGATGAATTTTCATTGGTCTTAATTCCACGGTTCTGATGAACTTATAATCGACCAGTGAAGGTCTGTTAAGAAGTTCATCAAAATGTTCCTTTCACGTGTTCCAAATATTCTTAGGTTTGGAAAGCCGAATATTCTTGAAGCGCAATGATGACACTGACTCGGAAATTGATCCATCAATTTTACGCAGAATATTATGCAATATCTTCGCAATGTTAAAATCTAATGCAGATAGCTTATCATTAATCTGTGTTCTTTGACTCATTTCATCCATACTAAAAAGTTATTGTTGAATATTAGCTTTAAAATAATTTGATATTTCTAATTCTGAGTAGAAAACGAGTCTCAATCTTACAAAACAAAAATAACTACTTATTCAATTCTGGACTCAAATTTGGTCAAATTAACTTCGGCTGATCCGAGAGTATGAGATTTCGGGTCTTCCTTCAAGGATGAGATATATTTTACCTTCTCTTCCCGGAGATCGGGCGTTTATGTAACTTCTTATCCGGAAGTCTTGTGTGTTTACCATGTTCCCCATAGTCTATGGATATAGAATCCAGCGCAATACGTAATCTGTTCAATGTAACAACGTTAAAGATTAACACTCACGAGTCAGACACTCTACTGAATATGACTATATCGCCAATACCACCAGCAGCTGTTCCGTAATTCTTCAGTCTTCGATATCAAAAGCCGGCAGTGAATATTGCGGGAAAAACATGGCCGTCTTTATACACGTCCTATTGGATATTTTGAGCCTTCTGATTGGTGAAAAACTTCTATTGGTGAACTATAAAATGAGTAAGCTCATTTTGGTTGGCTCACTAGTACACCAAGGTACCCAAAAACTACAACATTGTGTAGCTCTATTCTAATTTCAAATGTGTTCACTTCGTTGTTTATGATAGTGTCCCAACGATATCCTGTGAGGTCCAATTCTTCTCTTGGAATGTTTCTAATTACCTTTTAGGTAACCCCACGGAGGTGTTTTAACTTTCTGGTGTGATACAGAGTAGACATTTACTTAAGTATCCCTTACGGTTACATCTTTACATATTCGTGTAATCAGAGATCGGTGAAGGTTTCTGATGGACCTGAAATTTGATTCCGTGATCTGGTTGGCTGCAATCAAGTAGTATATAGAGAAAATACGATATCAACAAAAAGTCGTCCTTTGGTTTCATGGAGTCAACATAAATCAGTATTTGTATCTCTCAATATTCCGAGTCACTAATTCCTATACTGATAGCAGTCACGGAAAAGGAAATCCCCTACAGAAGGTATTGACGGACAGTGAGAAGAAAGGAATAAGCATAAACTACAAGAAGATAGAATGCATGGTCATCCGTAAGAGGAATAGCCCATAATGCGATTTGTAGGTCGAGAACACTAGAATCAAGCAGACACGGAAGTTTAAATATCTGGGAAGCATCTTGACAGAGGACGGTAAGTGCAACACTTAGATACGTAGACGTATCGGGATAGCCAAGGACACATTCCAAATTATGCGCAGAGTACAGCGAGACAGAAGGATTTCTTTGGTAACAAAGACAAAAATACTGAGCTGTTACGTGACATTATTTCTTCTTTACGGAAGCGAATGTTGGACGATTTCCTCAAAGATGAAGAAGAAACTCGAGGCGACGGAGATTCTACAGATGGATGCTAAGGACATCATTGACCGAGTGTGTGAGCAACGATGAGGACTTAGAGAGGTTGCAAACAAAGAGGAGGCTTATACTTAACATCAGAGAAGAGGCATTTGAAGTTTCTGAGACACATAATGAGGAAGGAGAGCCTGGAGAATCTGATACTCACAAGTCGAATAGAGGGGAAAGAGAGACAAGGGAAAGCAGCGCGTGACATACTTGGCGAGCTAGAGCAGGTGGCTGACAGAACGTTGTCTGGGAGAGGTAGCAGAGGGAAGGAACTTGCTGAGAGCCGCAAGAGATAGAGGGAGGTGGAGAGCCACGATCGCCTACGCCCTGAAAGGACATGGCACATAAATAAAAAAAATAAAGATATGAAGCAGTTTCCTGAGTCATCAAAGGACAGGAGAGGACCGATAACAGCTATTTGTAAAAATGTTGAAGAGGAGAAACACTAGTAATGTGCGGCATGACTTCAACTCGAAAAAACCCTTATGATGATGATGATGATTATATAAACCTCTTTTTTTCTGAGGTCGTCGGTTCATCACTGACGCATGCCAAGTATTCCAAACTTAAAGTATTCGAAGTTGTCTTATATATTTAGCATTCTCTTGTATACTCATCCATCATTAACCGCAAGTCTCATTCTCTTCTGGTTACTTCATATCTGTTTATTTAGCTTTCTCTCTCTCTCTCTCTTCTCCACTCTCTACATACACGCGCATATATATATATATATATATATATATATATATATATATATATATATATATATATATATATATATATATATATATATATATGTATGTATGTATGTATGTATGTATGTCTATATATGGAGTAAAATTAGTTTATCTTATCAGTCTTATTTATAAATCAATGTCATATGAAGCAGTTTTCTGTTTCGTTTTCTTCGGTTTTTCCATCTTTCTAAATGAAAACCTGTTAAAGATGAATTGAAAAGACGATTGCAGTCTCGCAAAGAAACACCTCCATTGCGTGATTTGGAAAAGCACCAAATCAGTTAACAATTCCCTCGTTGCGCTTAAAAAGGTTTTGTTTGTTTTTTGGGGAATTTCGCAAGAAAATGATTAATGAAATATTTGACTCAGACCGCCAATCACTTTGAGTCAGCAACGGCGGAAAAGCGAGAGAATATAAACAACAGAATGAACGCCTGATTTGAAAATCTCGTCAACTTAAATTCGCATTTAGATGATGACGATTGCGACGTTGATCAATATAATTAGACGTTTATTTGTGCTTATCTGTTTGTTAGTAAAGCTTGCAGTAACTCCAAAAGGTTGACAGCTCGTTTCTTAATGATTTTCAATTAACATTTCCGGTGTACATTTTTAATGAAAATATTAGCAATATGTTTACACGAGAAATATAATTAGCCTATTCTGACTGTAATGCTTTCGTTAAATGATGACGAGTGACAAACGCATCATTCATGAATTTAAAGCTTTTATACAGTAGGAAAACAATCAGTAATACACGTCTTTTTATAATATATATTTAATCTCAATAAATTTTGTATGATACCTACATTCAAAAAATAAATAAATAACGAGTAATGGATAGCGGCTCGGATTGAGGAATCGGAGAGCCGAGTTTGAATTCAAGTCGAATCCATTACATTAATTTACGTGCTAACACCATTGAAAAAGGTATGAATCCTCTTCTTCTCCCCCAGCTATAGGTAAATAGCGGACCAGACCTGGTTCTATAGTCTTGGATGGCAATTGGTCAACCGCAGAAGAAATGGCAATCTACGGCGGGAAAAAATCTGCTTCGTCACTCATGCCACATAACTGACTGATAGTAAAATCAATTACAATGCATTTCAGATAAATTATTCATTAGCCATAAACAATCATTCTGCATATTATTGACATTATCTTACATTAGCGCTTGTCTTAATTCTTTGCCACTGAAAATAAGTTTTCCAATGATTTTCCAAAGAAAAAAAATATTCACCATGTATTTCTATAGTAAAAATAATAGCTTCTATTCTCCCATTAATCCATGCTTTTTGTGATCAATGAAAATAATTTCTCACACTTATTTGACATGCATTTTTCGTGCTTAAACCCACACGCATATCCACTCGAAAATACACATTCATATCTATATATAACTATATATAAACTACTGCACACACACACACACACACACACACACACACACACACACACACACACACACACACACACACACACACACACACACACACAAACAAACAAAAAACAAAGAAACAAAAAAAAAACACAAACATAACGGGCTGCTGATACATTCACTGTTGGAAAATAATTTGGTGTTTTCGGTTTGGTATTTTTTTAATCGGTATCACACCAAGCAAGGCAATACAGCCACTAACACGGACGGGGTTTCAGTGTGTGGAGGAATTAAGAACAAAAAGATCAGTGATGAGAAGAAAGAGAAAATAGTAATCAGGAGGCATGTAGATATCGATTGACATTGCATTTAAACATTTACAGATTAAAGCATGGGACCGGGAGTTCCACAAAAAAAGAAGTCTGAGAAAAGAAACTGTTAGCATAGAAGTTGCAGCTACAATTAGGTATCTCAGCTGTAAATTAATGTGAACCGCTGTCCGTCTAGTATTGCGCTTAATTTCATACCCTCTATGTACTAGAGCGAAAAACTCATGAAAACAAATACCATAAAAGTACTAATAAAACAAATGCACAGAGACAACCTTACGACGGTGAGCACCATATTTGATATGGCAGCAATATTCTAAGCAAGGCTGAATGCTAGACTTATAGATATGAAAGATATAAAAGAACAAATAGGAAACCTATAGCAATCTAACTTGTTTCACGTTTATTAAAGCTTCGTCAGAAATTGAGAGAAAACAATGCCACCTTAATTAAAAAAGGAACACAATTCTTTAAGGAGAAATACATTGAAAAATTAAAATTAACATTATTACCAACTATAAACACACGTCTAAAACGTTACATTGCATCGCCATCTTTTTTAAAATCTATTCTTAAAGAATCTAAATTATATCTATCTAATATAAAGAATAAACTCTTAAAGAGGCTAGCCATAAATCTGAACCTTGTGAACACCCGCTGTGCGGGTTGACCGCACAAAGGTGAATATAGAATCCACACTAGACAGACACACATTTACAAATACATATTACCATCCGATGCACACTTAGACATATAAAAATCTTCAGAAACCTACATGCATATAGAATTGCCTACGGCTTTAATGCGGGTGAACGTATCTGGCCACAGAGAAATGACCTAAAAATAATTGAAAATACCAGTGTTTCTCTCTTTTTGTCTGTTTTCTCTCAATCTCTGACGAATTTTTAATAAATGTGAGATATGTTAGATTGATATTTTCTATTTGCATTTGATCTTTAACTCTCTCTCTCTATATATATATATATATATAATCACAGAGAGAGAGAGAGAGAGAGGGAGAGAGAGAAAGAGAGAAAGAGTGAGATAGATAATGAAACAAAGTGGACTATTTTTTTTAACGATGACACGTCTCGCAGATGTGATAGGTGTTAGGTTCCGCTTTTCCAAATTGGCATGGAAGAAAAAACTGTCTGTTAGGAAAGAAAGTTTCATATGCTAAAACGACTTACGGTAAAATTCAGCAAGCAATCTTGAAAATAAAATTATTGCCTGTGACTTGTGAGTCAGATCAAACTGAAAATATATTTACGTGTTCGTTAACCAGGATTGTGCAAAATCTAACTCGAACACAGTCTTGATGTTTGCGTATATTGAACTGCAGGATAACACATATGTTCTACTTATCGAAGCTTAGTTGCTAAACCAATCGAAGCTTAGTTGCTAAAGTCTGGTATTTTTTAACAATATATTAAATCAAAACTGATGCAATAAATGCAAAAGTTTGAACCGCAGTTAGGAAGACAATCGCACAAATTCCACCGAGAAGGCAATTTGAAATAATTCACACGATGTCAGAAAAGTGATTTCATCGAATGAATTGTGTACGATTATTTTAGGTGTATATGATTGAAGCAATCGGATGTCTAGTCAAACTGATGAGCTGTGATACAGCGAAACAGTCTCTCTGTGGATGACTATTTATGCACTCGAAATAATTTGATTGAGCTCTCAGAGAGAAAAGGGTGATTTTGTAAACAGAGGCTGCTGCTGCTAATGCACTGTTTTTTCAACTCGAATCGAGCTCTCCTAGCTACTGTTGTCTTTGGCATAGTTAACATATGAGACGATAGCTTGATGTCAAATCGGTCGGGTTTCGATCCCGACTTGAAGCAATCTGATGTCTAGCCACATTGATGATACAGCGAAACACTATGTCTGTGGATGACTATATATAGAGAGAGAGGCACGGTGGAGTAATGGATAGCGGCTTGGATTGAGGAATCGGAGAACCGAGTTCGATTTCCAGTCGAATCCATTACGTGCTAATACTCTTGGGATAGATATGACTCCTCTTCTTATGGGAAAATAGCAGGAGAGACTAGGTTCTATATACTTGGAAGACAACTCTGAATTCTAAACCTGTGGAAGGATGTTTAGAGACCTTGTGGCACGTAGGTCCCTTTAATCGGCACTTAAAACAGTGTGGTTGGTTCTGCACAAAGCCTTCACCATTATAATCAAATCACATATGTGGGATGTTCATAGAAACTGAACTGCTTGGCCCTCATACGTCGAATACGACGGGAGGGTCGAATTTCTATATATATATATGTGTGTGTGTGTGTGTGTGTGTGTGTGTGTGTGTGTGTGTGTGTGTTTGCGTGCGCGCGTGCGTGTGAGTGTATGAGGTCTGATGAAAAAGTATCGAAACTGTTTCTATGGTAACGGTGCTAAAGCATGCAGAGTATAACTTTTTGGGACATATTGACCTTGAACTCTGCCGCGCATATAAACTAACTCATAAAGTTCTCGATCACTTACTTTGTTTATAGCAGTACTTTGAAAGTGTGTACAGTGTGGCCGTCTCATCACATCACAGAGTTAACAGCAGTGACTATGATTTGGGCAGCAGTTTTGGCTAACTACAACATTCCCTAGCTCCAGAGACCATATTCCCCAAGTCTGAAGACCACCACATTCACCAGATCTCTCCCCTAGCGATTTCAAAAATTAAATCCTACCCGAAAGAAACATCAAAGAAATCCAAGAGAATACAATGAAAAAATGGAGTTCTAGAAATACTTCCCCTAAAAGGAGTTCCAGAAATACTTCCGGCTTCGGATAAAATGTGTAACATCAGAAGGGGGCTACTTTGAAGGAGATTAAATGATATGTATTGTTTTCTATTTATAGCAACAGTACTTTTTGATCAAACTTCGTGTATATATATATATTTTTTTTCGCTTGAGGATGATACAGGGCTTGATACCTTAATTCAATTTAATTTTAATTTTAATAATTATATTGAGGGTTTCGGCTCTCATTTTTGAAACATGAGAATTCTTATGTATCGAGGGAATCATATTTTTTTTTAAATAATTATAATTAAAGCGCTACTTCTGTATGGAGCACTGTTTTAAAAAAATAAAAACAAAAATACTAAAAACTACTAATACTAATGATTATTTACCTAACGTGTTTAAAATACTAATGACTATTTACCTAACGTGTTCTTTCCTATTTTTCTGAATAATTGCATATATATATATATATATATATATATATATATATATATATATGTAAATAAATGACAATAAGAAAACAGTAATTGCTGACGCGTTTCGTCCTAATGCGGACTTTTTCAAAGCAAGTAACGAAATGATTTTAATCAAACAAAGAAAATTAATAAAAACAAAAAACAGAGTGTTCTTAGCAACGGGAATGTAGGAAACGCTATTTTCGTATTTTTAACTGATAATGACGTCAGTTAATGTCACGTGTGGAGAATATTTCATTAATCTTTGTTGATGGATTCAACCATTTTCTTTTGATTTTAATATGTTTTTGTGTACATTTGTTTGTGAGAGCAGTAATTTTGTTAGAAAAGGTGAAATAGGGAAAAAACCTGGGCGTAGATTAATATTTGGGTATTGGTCGATTGCGGCACTCTCTAGGATTTTCCTTCTGAGTGAGTTATTTTCTTTTTTTATAAGTATAGAGTTTTTAAAATCAAAATTATGGTTGAATTTATTCCTATGTATTACTAAGGCATTATTTAAGTTGTTTATTCTAAGGTCTCTTTTGTGTTCATTGATACGTTTTTTTATGTTTCTGCTTGTTTCTCCAATATATTGGGAGGAACAGTTTTGGCAATTTATTGTATAAATGCCTGCTTCAGAAATGTTATTGCTATTGTTGTTTGGATCTCTTATTATATCTATAATTGTTTTCGAGGTGTTTGTGACTATTTTAAGATTATTTAGATGGGATAGGTTATCCTGGATATTAGACGTAACAGAGTTGGTTGGTAGTATTATGTATCTGTTTTCATGTAATTTACTATTGCGGATGATGTTATTAGTTTTGTTTCGATTGTATATTTTGTGTGCCTTTCTTCTTGCGTTATGGATATATATATAAAATCCACAGACAGTCTGTTTCGCTGTATCATTGCTTATCAGCGTGATTAGACATGCGATTACTTCAAGCCAAGATCGAAACTATGGCGTTGAGTATTCCCTTAATTCTCCGTAATTTTTTTCCGGAGGATGAAACATTCTGAAACAGAATCTAAAATCACCTCTTTGAATATTTCCGAGAATTTGATTTAAATAAAAAGAAGTAATTAAGATCCATACAATAGTGAAGTTTAAGATATGGAAGATGAAAGTAAATTCACATGAGACTCTTATTGTTAAAACTGTAAAGCTCAGATATTTAATAATGTGTTAGTGGAATTTCTACAGATATTTTAAAGGAACTGACATGGCTAGAAGTAAACACAATAGCAAGAAAAGTGAATTAGTAAACTAATAAAACAAAACTGATGCGAAAAAAGGGAAACGTGAAGAGGATTCAAAAAAAGTTATTAAAAAAAGCATAAAAACGGCTCACCAAAAAGTTGATTAGACAACAAAATATTTTCAGAGTGACTTCACGAAATGAACTGTATTGTTTGTGCATTCTCTCTCTCTTGCTCTCTCTCTCTATCTATAGAACGAGGAACAGCACAACAAAAATATCCAAATGTTGGCCAGTTTTTGTCTTTATATTTTCCCGAAACTAAAGCCACTATACGAAGCTTAGAACGGCTCATGATCAAACATTTATTCGTTGTCTGTTATATTTATCAATATGTACTTGAATATATATATATATATATATATATATATATATATATATATATATATATATATATATATATATATAAATCCAAAGAGAGCTCAATGTAAGAACGGAGAAAATATAATAATGATGAAAGTGGAATTTAGAATTACAAAGTTTCGCCATTCATGTTCATATTTTAATATCTTATGCCATTATCAAAGGCATTTGGATTCTTGATATATTTTCAAATATGAATATGAAACCAAAAAAAAAATCCGGCAGATCGAAAAGATACATAAAAAAATAATTGTGATTAACAACGAAATTTTATTACTATTTAACCAAGTATGTGTCAATGGATAACTTCTGTACTTAATAGGGCAATATACCAGGTGTAACAGCAAAATTGCCCAAAGCGTGTAATTGCTTAATTGTCCACCCCATAAAATATTTAATATCTAAAAAACTATTAAATTAACTGAGTTTCTTTCCTCCAGGTTATCAGATGAGTTATTTAGCCATCTGGACACGATTTTTCGCAAAAATTAATCAAAAATTCTTTAAGTCATTCAGCTAAAAATAGAACCGGTTTAAATTGTTTTGTATCAAACCCACGGTCTTCCCAACTGAACACTAGTGAAAAAGAAACATTATTCAGGCCTTCAGTAATGGTACCAACATTCAAATTCTGACTTCCATCTTCAATGTGCATTCAAGAAGCATCAAAAGAACGGTGAATAAGTTTAAAGAAGAGAGAACAGTGCAGAGGAAATTGAATCGGGAGGTCAAAACAAAGATCATCATTTAGAAACAGGGGTCATCAATTAGAAAAGATCCAACTCAATCCATAAGACGTTTGGCACGTGAGACAGCTATGAAAGTCCAAAGAGCAGTGAACAAATACTTGAAAATGAAAACGTATGTGAAAATTTGGAGGAATCTTTTTACTTCAGGACACAAAGTTAGAAAGTTAGAGAGGGCGAAGATCATCTTGAATAAGTTGCAAAATGATCTTGGAATATATATATATATATATATATATATATATATATAT
Source organism: Acanthosepion esculentum (assembly GCA_964036315.1). Taxonomy (NCBI): domain Eukaryota; kingdom Metazoa; phylum Mollusca; class Cephalopoda; order Sepiida; family Sepiidae; genus Acanthosepion; species Acanthosepion esculentum. The sequence continues at coordinate 58,070,241 of OZ038497.1, forward strand.
ATATATATATATATATATATATATATACATATGTATAAACTTTATTTCAAACTTGCTTGATCTTCCGATCCTTCGCTTTGATTAATTTATGATGATTGTCATTTTCGTTTATGATCGATTTCATTAAGATACTTCTGTTAAGCCTAGAGGGTAATTATATATTCATATTGCTCAAAGTAGAGTCTAATATGAACATTGGAGAATTCCAGTAATATATATTGAATCACTTCTAAGATACAACGATTCAGAGATTCATCTAAACATTGGACAATTTTGCTGTTACACGATATTGACAATTTTGCTGTTACACCCACTATATATTGGAAAATGATATATATATATATATATATATATATATATATATATATATATATATATATATATATATATTTATATATATATATATATATATATACATATATATATATAACTTTTAATATATCGGACGAATTTTGTGAAAATCTACGACAACGTGTAAAAAATCATTCGGAAGGAAAAGGAAAGCTGACATTTTAAATTTAGATTATGTTTTTCCAAATATATCTTCGGGTATATATCTGAGCATCAGTTGTTCAACGTAATGAGTCTGATCATAAATTTGATTTGAAAAATGTGACATTTCATCTTTCTTTCCAGATCTGCTATTATCACACTTTGGGATAACAAAAGTAATAAAAACGTAAACAAAAATAAAAGTGTATTTAAATCGGACACAAACAAATATTTAAGAAAATTGTGTGTTTATAATTGGCAATATTATTTGTCTGCCCTCTAATCATCTGGATCCTACATAGAAAAACTAGAATTTTGATACACATATACATAAAGTAATATTTTCGGTGTTTTCAGTCAGGCTTAAAATCCGTCAATTTAATGAAACTTCGAATGAACGAGTTGTATAACATTGAAAGCCACAAATTATATTCACCTTCGTTTAACAAGTCAAATGCACGTGAAATGAAAACCAAACGAAAGAAAAGTCAAAATACCAGAATGTCTTTCTTCTTTTTTCTTCATATCTCATTCTGTGATGAAGATTTAATAAAAGTGAAACTTGTTAGAGAAATAAACGTTTCCCATTTGTTCTTTAACTTATCACGGTAATTTAATCAATGTTAAATTACAGAGCTATTTAATATATTAAAAATATACATAATAACTTACTATTTAAACTATTATATTTATATATATATATATATATATATATATATATATATATATATATATAGATAGATAGATAGATAGATAGATAGATAGATATATGTGTGTGTGTATACATATATATATAGATATATACATACTTATATGTATGCATGTATCTATTTATCTATCTATCAATCTATCTACCTGTCTGTCTGTCTGTCTCTCTCTCTCTATCTCTCCATATATATATATATATATATATATATAATAATGATGATGGACCTTTGTGTCGTTTTCGATGTATGAGTGTTCAAAAGCATTCCCCATCTTTGATCCCCTATTTCGTTAGGTCTTAGATAATTTTAAAGCCAGTTTGAATCCCACACAATTTTTCACATACGGGAGAATGTACTGCAGACCTTGTGAAGGCTACAGGAAATTTGTAGTGTTGTTTTGTGTTCTGCTTTGGAAAACGTAAATTTTGAATGCGTAACTTCTGAAAAGACTTATGGAGTTTTATCTCTATAGTCCTCTACTGTCATGATCAGAAATGCATCAAATTTCTTTCTTTGAAAACAGTTTAATATTACGTATTTTATTTTCCAGATTGTCGCACCAAATTTTATGTAGTCAATGCTCATGGAAGTTGGCGAATATATTTCCGGGAGGAGGTCCAAAATTCAGAGCCATAGACAGGAGTTTTAATAACTAATGCTTTGTCTGTAGCATTGAGCATTGCAATAATTCATTTTACGTCCGTGTGGAAGGTTATAACTCAGCTGCCAGTTAACAGCTTGATCCACAAAATCGTTGTTGCCGAAGAAAGGAGGAAAATGGAAGATGAATTCACGGATTGTGCTTTTAATATTTGGCACATTCACTAATGATATATTAATCATTTCCTTATAAGGAAACATTCAACATTTCTTGAACGCTCTTCTAGTAGTAATGCCAGTCGAAATTTATAAAATCTTTCTATTGAACCAATTTTCAAGAAAAAACAAATTTCTCAAGTTCAGTAGCTGTTATCGCTGTTTCCAGTATTTTGCTTGAAGTATTGTTGAATCCCAGTATCTTCTCTTTTCAAGTTACATGTACTATCTTGTTTTAATTGTTGCTGTCGTCTCTGTCCTTTTGATTATGATTCTGTAGCGCCAGTACATAAGGTTTGAAGAAGGATTGTACTCGCTGAAACTTACAGGTTTCAATTGCTCAAACCGATTTTTAACCATTGATCTGAGAAACCGGTTATATACTGCTGATAATTTATATAGTTGTGAATGAATCTGGAGCCATGACTAACATCCGTGTGAAAGTCTTCATCTGATGAAGTTGTTTAAGATCATGACTCGAGTTTTGATGTTAATGGTTTGGTTTTCATTTAATTTGTTGTATTGAGCGAAACTACGCTAGCACAGACTGTACTATCTTCAATTTCTTCATTTCCTACATCCGCGTCCAGGTCCACCCTGACCCGAGGTAGTAGCACCTGTAAGTGTCCCAGTTATGGGCAAATAGTTAACCCCGAAACTAGGGTCAAAACACTATGAAAGTGTAAAAATAGGTTTTAATACCAGAAATACTTTGTAAAAAATATTACCAGTAATGAAAAACGAAAATTACCAACGAAGGAAAATTATTACCAGAAATAGATTTTTGAAGGAAAAAATATTACCAGAAATGGATTTTTTCAAGGAAGGAATATTACCAGAAATAGATTTTTGGATAAAAAAATATTACTAACAATAAAAATTTTGTCGGCATTAAAGGACCCATTGAGGTCGATATGCCGTAAAAAAAACCCAAACCAAACGAAACCGATGCTAAATTTGTCTTAACTGATCCAGCGATAGACCAAAAACACAAACATTAAAAGTCTCACAATCAAACAAATCCTTGAATTTTTTTGATAATATTCCTCTAGTAAAAGGCTCGAGAACCACTCAAGGAAGAGGGTGACTATGTAGCGTTGTATGAGCGTAAGAAAAGGCAAGAAGTGTAGTTAATAAGAAAAGATAACGGCCCACCAAAGACTTGAAGAGGTCAAGATTGTAGTGATTTGACAATATTAGCGAATGAACAGATTTTATAAAGGATAACCTCTACACCTGTTCGGAAGAGAGATGACAGTATAAACCAGATGATAGGTGAACTTATCTACTCTTATTGGTAGAGAAGAAAAAACTGAATAAAATTTTCAGGCGGATCCTCTAGAAGTGCAGAGTTGAAGATGACTTTGGAAGAAACCGGCAGTCTATTGAGCTGGTACATATGCTAACAATCCTATATTGTTTTCTTACAGTTGATGTTTAGGCCTTTTTTATCAGTTTCCTTTACTAAATTGCGTAGGATTTTCTGTAGTTTCCTTTCTATGTCTGCTATCAACACAGTGTCATCAGCACATCTAATGTTGTTAGCATTATGGCTATCAATAATGAATCCTGATTGGACTAACAATTCTCTACTTTAAATAAGAGGTTTATGGCTATATTATGTTAAAACACAGGCTCCCGCACGATCGCTGAAGTTAAGCAATGTTGTGCCTGATCTGTACCTAGAGGGTAACAGCTTCGGAATATCAGGTACAGTTAGCTTTGATGTGCTGGTGCTGCAATGGATAACGGCTCGGAATTGGAAAGTCGAGAGTTGTATTCCAATTCCACTTGTGCTTCTTATATTCAATAACGCACAAATATCCTCTTCGCCCCCAGCTATGGATTGAATAGCAGGATAGACGGAGTCCTATAGCCTTGGTTGGCAACCAGTCTACGATAGAAAGAAATGGCAACCTACTGCGGGAAAATTATCTGCCTAGTCAGTCATGGATCAAAAGAAAAATGATTGCCCAAGCGTGTATCATGTATTGCACTCATATATATATATATATATATATATATATATATATATATATATATATATATATATATATATATATATATATATATCATTGGTGATAATATTACTAATATTGTGGATCATAAATCTTCTTTACATGTCAGTTAAATCCATACATGATACACGCTTGGGTAATCATTTCTCTTTCGATCCATGACTGACTAGGCAGATGATTAAATAAATATTTTTTTTATAAATTGTTACTATATAACGTCGAAAGTACTCGGAAATAAATACAAAATGAGCCAACACCGTGTTATCCTCTCATCTTTTAACAACCGCAGAAAAAAGCTTATCCGCGAATATGAAAGGATCCTATTGAGAATAAGTAGACAGAACATGTCTAAATTCTTTAACGGTGGAGTAATGGATAACGGCTTGGATTGAGGAATCGGAGAGCCGAGTTCGAATTCCAGTCGAATCCATTACATTCACTTACGTGCTAATACCCTTGAGAAAGGTGTGAATCCTCTTCTTCTTCCTCCAGCTATGGGTAAATAGCAGGACAGACTGGGTTTTATAGCCTTGGATGGCAACTGGTCTAGGAGAAGGACAACTCTGAATTCAAAAACCTGTGGAGGGTCGTTTGGGGACCTTGTGGTATTCGTCCGTCCAAAAAGTGCGGATGGGCCTGCACAAAGCTTTCACCACTATAATCAAATCTCATGTGTCGGTGTCGGGCTTTCAGTTTCTAGGAACTCATCTGCCTGACCCTCATACGTCGAATTCGACGGGAGAGTCGATCATATATATATAATGACTCCTGTCTTAATATATATATATATATATATATGAAGACAGGAGTCATTATATATAAAGACTCCTTTTTACTGACCTTTACACACAACCTTTTTTCATGAACATATCCAAAGACTTATTTTAATTATAAATAGGTTAACACTACTCTAGCTTAATCAGTAAAACATTGTAATTACCACGAAAACTTTATAACCTAAAAATATTTTCTGGCTTTAAATAACATGCAAAAAGGTGATAATCCGTAAAAAATAAACAGACTACCTTAAAAAAATTAAAATCTGATCAAAAGATCAAGTACAAACAGCATATTATTTCCCAAAATCGAATATTTCAGCACCCCACTATATGAGTGTGTGTTTTTGTGTGTGTTCGTGTGCGTGTAATTGAATTAAATGTGTTTTTTCTTTTTAAATTTGCCCTTTCTCCCACGTTCTATTTCTCTTTTCGCCTTTTTTCACTCTGTTTTTCTAAGATACTTTTTTCTTCCGTTACCAATTACAAATAAAAGCCATCTCCCTCACCGGCCACTTCCTGCCCCTCCTCTACCCCCAACACTATCTAGACCCAATATTTTTGCCACCCGGTGCGTCTTCTCTCTCTTTTCCCTTGTCTGTCTGACCCAAACGTCTCTTTTCCTTTACCGCATAACATCTTTGGCTGTCCCTTGTCGCTGCCATTGGAATCCTATCAATCAATCCCGACGCCCCCACGACCCGACTTCAAGAATTCTACTTAAGACAAAGCGAGGGAAGACGGCGTGGAGTGTGGGGTGAGCTGAGGAGGGCAGGGGAGGAGGAACGTGAAAGTAGGTTTTTGGGGATTCTGATGTTTCCAGGAGTGGCAAGTGATGGAAGGATGAAAAGAAAGAGATTGACATAGAGATAGAGACAAGAATGGTGGGAGGTGTGGAAAAGATGAGTTTGTATATGAAGGACAGTAAAGAGATTCATTGAAGGGAGAGATATAGGGTTGGTAAAGAAATGAAAAACAGGAGAGAAAAAAGGAGATGGAAATTAAGATAAGAAATGAATGAAATGGTTTCGAATTGGATGGAGATGATGAGGCAATAAAAACGAAATGGTAGAGGAAAACAAGGAGTATGGAAGGAGCAAGAAGAAAAAGATGAACAATAAGAAATGAAAGAAGAAGAAAAAGAAAAAGAAGAAGAAAACAAAACAAAAAAGAAGAGATGGAAGAAGAAGAAATGAAAGTAGAAGAAAAAGAAGAAAAAACAAATGGAAGAAGAAAAGGAAAGAAGAAGAAAAATTAGAAGATGAAGAAGAACTGAAAGAAGAAGAAAAGGACGAAAAAAGAGAAGAAGAAAAAGTAGAAGAAGAAGAAATGAAACAAGAAGAAATGAAAGAAGGAGAAGAAAAACAAGACAAAGAAGAAGAAGAAATGAAAGAAGGAGAAAAAGAAGGAGAAATGAAAGAAGAAGTAAAAAAGAAGAAATGAATGAAAAATGGAGAAAAAGAAGAAGAAATGAAAGAAGTAATGAAAGAAGAAATGAAAGAAAATATGTAAGGAGAAGACATGAACGAAGAAGAAGAAGAAGAAGAAGAAGAAGAAGAAGAAGAAGAAGAAGAAGAAGAAGAAGAAGAGTAAGAAGAAGAAGAGTAAGAAGAAGAAGAAGAAGAAGAAGAAGAAGAAGAAGAAGAAAAAGAAGAAGAAGAAGAAGAAGAAGAAGAAGAAGAAGAAGAAGAAGAAGAAATGAAAGAAGAAGAAGAAATGATAAAAAAATAAAGAGAAAACAGAAGAATCTGCCCTGTTATTCGTTTTGACCGAGCACCTTGTCTTTTGTCCCTTTCCAACCGCCATAACGTAGCTCCTCTGTGCCATTTCTAGAAATACTTTCATGGTAATTGTTCGGATGAACATTCCTCTGTGGTACCTGGAGTTCATGAATTTAAGGGCAGTACAAGGTAACGAAGGAGAGCGAGAAGAAGGGACCAAGGATAAACTACAAGAAGACAGGATACATGGCCTTCAGTAAAAAAGATGAACCTCAAAAATGTCGGGGATACTAAAATCAAGCAGGTACAGAAATTTAAATACGTGGAAAGTGTTCTGACAGAGGACGGTAAGTGCGACACTGAGATCCAAAGACGTATTGGGATGAATAAAGACGCAATCAAAAGCTAAGCAGAGTATTAAGAAAATTTCGTTTGAAACAAAGAAAGAGAACTGAAATGCTACGTGATATCTATCCTCCTGTATGGCAGCGAATGCTGGAAAATCTCCACAAAGATGACGAAAGGGACTCGAAGCGAAATAAATCTGGTTCTACAGAAGGATGCTGAGGATAACATAGGCCAAACATGTGAGCGATGATGAGGTTTTATACAGAATGGAAACAAAGAGGAAATTTATAATTAACTTCAGGAAGAGGCCTGAAATTTCTGGGACACGTAATGAGAAAGAAGGGCTTGGAAAATCTGATACTCACAGGACGGATAGTGGGAAAGAGAGAGAAGGGAAACCAACGCATAATGGGCTTGAGTAAATGGATGGCGGAACAGGGTCTGGAAGAAATAGCAAAGAGACAAAACTTATTAAGAACTACAAAGGGCAGGAGATGGAGAGCCATGATCGCCTACAGACTCGATTGGCGGCAAGGTCTCATAATTTTACAGCTGAAATGGCTAGATGTAATCGTAAATTCTATGCTAACAGTTTCTTTTTCTCGCACTTCTTGATTGTGGACGACTATTCTGGCCTTTATCTTTCCAGTCAATTTTGATCTTCAAAAATGTAAAGTTTGTTTGGTAAACGGCACATCAACTCCTGATGGGTCATTTAATGCCGAAATTTAATTCTGGGCGGAGAATGAGTAATTTTTATTTCTGTTTACAAAAATCTATTGCTGGTAATTTAATTTCAATTTTTAAAAAACTATACTCTCATTTTTTAAAACCAGTTTTCGGGTTCACTTTTTGCCCACTGTTGTGACACTAACAGGTGATACCACCGGGGTCAGGTTAGACCCTGGAACAACTTCAATTAAGAGGTGGTTCCACACTCCTCAAAACTTCCCGATTTAGCTCTTGTGGCTGGATGTCGCTTAATGTCAAACGCAGGTCGATAAAAATGTAAATATAATGTCAATCTCTATAATCTCTTTTCTTAATTCCTGTTCATTTATTGTTTTCTCTCCTTGATAACGTTTTCCTTTTGTCATATTCTCTCACACTCAGTAACCCCACTGCGTCTTAGTGGCTTTATTCCCTTATTTGAGGTGAAATAATTAAAAAATGTCGTGTCTTTTCAGTATCTGGGCAAAGATGACCCTCTTTTTTGCTGCTCCACATGATTTTTGACTCTAAAATAAATTCACTCATCCTTGTCACTTGTCACTTGTCACAAAAAGAAGAACAATAAGAAATGAAAGAAGAAGAAAAAGGAAAAGACAAAGAAGAAGAGGAAGAGATGGAAGAAGAAGAAATGAAAGTAGAAGAAAAAGAAGAAAAAAGAACAACTGGAAGAAGAAGAAAAGGAAAAAAGAAGAAGGAGAAGAAGAAAAAGTAGATGAAGAAGAACTGAAAGAAGAAGAAAAGGAAGAAGAAAAAAGGAGAAGAAGAAAAAGTAGAAGAAGAAATGAAAGAAGAAGTAATGAAACAATGAGAAGAAAAACAAGACAAAGAAGAAGAAATGAAAGAAGAAGAAGAAATGAAAGCGATTAGTCGCTGTTTCCCCACTTCTTCTCCTGCTTTCAGTATGCCTTGTTAGTATCAATTCTTTCATTATTATTCGCCTCAGTAAAGTAAGTTGTCTCTCGCCGATCAAACCATCCACATTCCCTCCGTATTCCATCGGTGAGAGGTAAGTTCCACTCGTACAGTTTCTTCCCCCGAAACACTGCCCTGAGGAAACGACTCCCAACAGGATGTTTCCTCGATCACTACATCTTAACAGTGTTCAAATCTAGGGTTAAGCTATATCTCTCATTCCTATACATACAAATGGACTCTTAACGTAACCATCTTCCTTGAGTCGCCCCCGGGCCTGATAAAGGGTGAACTTAACTGTAAAAATAAAAATAAAACAAAACAAAACACCAAAACAAAAACAAAAAGTATTTTGTTCCTAGCAGAAATCCACGTGGTTCGAAGAAGGATCGCCCTTGCTAAGGCCAACACATTTCAAGCCTTCCCGCAGTGGAATCCAGTACGTCTTAGCGAGGACCATCTTACTTCTAAAATCGACAACTGACGCTACAATATCGCAACGAAAACCTGCACAGAATAACAGAGACATGTAATTCGAAGAGAATATTATCAAGATGCAGACTTTCCACACTACTTGGAACAAAAGGTTAGGAAGGATACATCAGTTAAAAATACTGTATAGAACGACAACAGTTAGGTTACTTGGGAAACCTAATTTCCTGAAAGAAAATATTTGAATACAGTTGTCTTATGAATTTCAACTGAAAGTGCGACTGGCTGTTCGGTCAATGGATACTGAATGTTTTCGTATAAGGAATCGGCTAATATTACCATTATCATTTTCCTTAAAAACTTTTTGCTCACAAGTTCACGGCCTTCCCACTATTTGTTGCTAGGAGAGCCTCTATGCTGCTTCACGTCTCTCTTCTTCATCTTTGAAGAAACTGGGGAGCATTAAGAATGGAAACCTTGTCTGAATTTGCTACATTACTTCGCTCGTGTTTCTAAACGAAAACGAAAGAATGAGGGAATGTTGAAAATTTATTTTTTTCGACAGAGTTCTCCAACTCTTTTTATCAATGTCCAAATGTCAGATTCTTTTCAAAGAATTCGAGAAACTTTAGAAAGTAGCTGTCAGGTGTGCTGAATTGCGTGATAAATATTTAAAATAACTTGTACATTTCTTAGCTACTGATCACTCACTTTATTCCAAAAGGGATTTGTTTCAGTTCCATGCCATATGTATAAAGTCCGCGATAGTAGAAGTTTTCATTGTATAGGATATCCCTAAAAGCTGGACACATAGGTAAAATGCATATCTTTAAGAAATGTAATTTTCAACAAGATTTTATTGAACATTCACAACTAACATCTACGAAATAACAAATAACATCTGTGAAAGATTCACGTGAACACGATAAAATAACTCCAAACTGCCCTCAATTCTAGTACATTCACAATTTATTCGTTCATTCAAGTGTGTCGCGTCTGTAATTTTCATTGTGTATACTTCCTTTAGCATACTATAGAAAATGAAGTCAGTTTTTTATTCTTTCGACAAAAGCATGTTTAATCTGTGAATGTAAAAAGATATATACTTAATGAGATTTCCTATGTGTCCGGACTTTAGGGAGACTCTGTACTATGATTTAAAATATGTCGCGCAAAAGTAGATTCTTTGAAATAAGTTAGTTGAAGCATTTGGGTCCCGAAAAATTATCCTGTGTATCTGTTATCGCCGTGGATTTTTGAAGCTTGTGCGCGATTTGTTATTTATCTTCTAATCTGGGAATTATGTCCTCTTCTCAATCTCTCACGAAGATATATCCATAATCATAGCGTACTTATATTTAAAATAAGTTCCGTTAGGTATATATTTAAATGTCAGTTTACAGCTGACTACATAGGTAGGACTACTCAACTTCTAGAGAAGAGAACTGACTAGAATGCTCCATTAGAAAAGGTCGACTAAACGTTTTGCATAAGTGTGCCGTCACATGCGGATTTGCAATCACAGAATACCTTATACAAAATCGGGAGTGGGCATCGTCCTACCGAGCAGATATATTTACAGTTCTGTGCAGGTCACTTTCGAATTATCATTTAAACGTCCTTGAAGCTATTTTCATTAAATCAAGACAACGTTTCTTATGTAAACAGAAGGAGTGGTTGCGATTTATTCATAAAATAATATACTGTTACAGAATTCAGAGGATTGTCAGCGATTGGCCAGAGTATCACGTGGACATGGTACTCTGATAATGGCGGATTGCCTTTGACTAAATTTTGAATATAAACCAAAAAGTCGATAGAGAGCCGCAGGAATTTTGAAATGTTTATAGACTTCCCACTCCCACCTCAATAGACAGACTAAGACTGCAGATGGAGTGACGCTAAGCCAACAAGCAGGTATGCGACCCCTTGATGTTCTCCCATTCCCTGCCTCCAAGAATCGATGCTACCATGCCTCTCCATTCTCCTCTAAGATAAAGAATAATAAGAAGATACGCTCATTTATTGATAGCATGGTGATCCGAGGGACGACACGATACGCAACATTACCCGTCTGAATTTAGTATTGATATACATATATTTTTTATTAATATTCCTTGTTAGTTCTTAATATTTTTTTTAATATTCTTTCTTATTCAGGTGTGCACATAATATTTACGTTACTTGATCGAGTTCTGACGCCTGAGGAGCGATAACCGGTTATCTCATTCTTTTATTATTATTAATTTCTCTTGTTTCGTATCAAAATGCCGTAGCCGCTTTCCCTCTTTGTCACACTTTAACCGTATCTGGTCTTTTTGATATTATTTAACTTTTATTATTTTTTCTTTCCTCCCTCCAACCTCTCACCTACTGGTGGGGTATAGCAATCCCCTCGCAGCTCTACCGCTACTTCCACGAAAAGTGCTCGGGCAAACTACATTCCCTTGTTCTGCCAAGTCAAACCTTCACGGCAAGGACACGTCATGCCACTTATATAGTAGCAAAGCACCCATATTCCCTCCATATTCCAACGGTGAAAAGTAAATCCCACTCGGACAGGTTCTTCCGGCGGCCCTGTGGGACCGACTCCCAGCAAGATATTTTCCCGCTCATTACAATGTTAACCTGTTTAAGGTTGGGTTTAACCGTTATGGCGTCCTAACATAACATTCGACATCGAGTTGACTCAAGGCCTTGCAAAAGATAAACTTTACTGTAAAAAACAAATTATATCCCAATTTTCATTCTTATTTTTTAAAAACCACATTCTAATAAAAAATAATAAATAAAGACAAAAACAATTAATAACCACCTATGCCACCTCCATCTGGTCAAATCATTCTAATACCCCTCGTATGTCATAAAAATTATTTTTTTATTCAGACACATTCTTCTCAAGAACCTATATTTCTAGAACTGAGTCCCGAACGGCTCCTTTTGTACATTTTTATCTTTCATCATTAATGGGATTCTGAAACCGTATATTTCTGAGTTCCCTTTCTTTCTGATTGATAGGTTTTGAGTTATAGGTTGTTTTTGTTTAGTGGCATATCAAAACCTCTATGTGTCATTTAATGCCGAAATCTATATATTTTATACTCATTTTTTTGAGACATTAGTAGATTTAGTGACAGACTTTTAGTAATTAACCTTTACATGGGGAGACGATGTGGAATCATACCTTTCCAACTGTTCTTGAAAAGACGGAGGGAAGCAATATCACTTACAGGCGTAAGTGATGTTGCGGCCCTCCGTCTTTTCAACAAATATTGTTCTGGCAATTGTTCTGAGCTCTCTTCCCTGATGCCCCGACTACATGAATTTAAGAATGCTACTAGATTTCTATCTAAGGTCTCACCATTTTACTGTTGAAAAATGTAGATGCAACCACCGCTTCTACAGCAGCAGTTTCCTTTCTTTTTTCGTAGTTATTGAAACACTCTTCCTCTTACTTGCTTCCCTGATAACTACAATCTTCAAATATTTAAATGCAACGTCAATCTCCATCCACTGTTGCCTTGATACTAGGTCTTCTCTTTATTTTCCTCAATCCACTCTATACAGTCTTTTCTCACATTTCCGCTCTCTGTAACCCACTGCCTACTAGTGGCTCTCTCGCCTTGCTTGGAGTGAAATGCTTTAAAAAAGTACATATAACGGACCCAAATGAAATTAGAAGTTGGCTATTAAAAATTCTGAGCTATTAGACAACCCATACATCCAAGCTTACAGTATCTGGTATCCCCAACCGTTCACACATCTGATGACTGACCAGGCTTGATGTAGCTTAACTTCCTTGATCGTTCGAAAACCGGTTCTTCAACGTAATGTCACCGTAATTCAAAATGAGTTATCGTATCTTTTATGAAGTATCTGTTATAAAATGCATAAATACCATAGATAATATAGAATAGAAAACGCGTATCCTTTTCATATCTAGGCTCAATCGATGAATCTTACATATCCTCACATCTGGACGCCCCTGCTTTCTAGTATGTCCATACAACAACCTCCTTTAAGTACCATCTATCTTGAGCCTCAACTTGGACATTGTACTGTGTGAGAATTTTAAAAAAACAACAAGAAGTGCATCTTAATAATGATGTTGAATACACTATTACACATACAATAATTTTTATCGAAAAGAAATTCAATTGTAGGTAGCGTTTCAAAGAGAAACACGGTTGAAGATCTTAAATGAAATTTAGTCTAGATCACATATAATGCTTAAGAATCTACTTCAAATTCAGCAGTAATTTAAACAAGATATTGGGGAAATAACAGTGTAGATCGGGTACTCTAGCCATAGGTGGTAACCAGTCTAGATGAACAGTTAAAAAAAGCTTGCCAAAGGCAAGAGAAAATTGCTCTACAATCACCACGTAGTCACGGTCATCCATAAATAATTAAAATGAATTTGTGGAAAGCAATGATCATCTACGTCTTGAAGGGACATGACTTAAAGAAAGAAAAGAATGCACAAAAGAAAGAAAAACGTTAACGGGAAATGAAGAATATGGTGGAGAGAAAAGGAACAGGAGAAAAATACTGAGAAGGAAAATGAAATCGATTTTTGTAAGGATTCGAACTGTATTTCTAGTATTGATGGAAAACTGATGAATGAGAAGAAACAGAACCGATAGAACATGTGCGAGAAAAGCGATATACTATTTGCATTAATCGAACTATTGTCCTCATCTTTGTCGCCATATTTATTACAGCGTTTCGGCCGTTGTACGCTCCGGCCTTCTTCAGGTGGTTGGAATGTCGAAGTGAACCCTTTATTTCGCTCACTGGGGTAGACTGTTCTAGTTCTACGTGCCATGTTTTAATGGATGTCAGTTATCAGTTATCTCCTGTTAATTACCCTCTCCAAGTTCTCCACTGCCTTAACCGGGTATTGAACTCACAGACTTTGGGTCCTGTCACTGGATCCCAATAACGCTTTTATCCACTGCGTACAACGGCCGAAACGTTATAATAAATATAGCAACAAAGATGAGGACAATAGTCCGAATAATATAAATAGTGTACATAATACCTCATCTCAAAAATATAGACAGATATCAAAAGCGACATAATTTCCTTTTTTCTTTTATGTTTGTTCACGCAAAATAAGGCCTAAGAGCCACTTAATGTGAAGGGCTGTGGGATGAGGTTATTGGAAATCGATAACATTTAACTCTAGATTTTAAATGGTTAACATAATTGTGATCGGGTAAGCATCCACTCGGGCGTCAGTTCTACAAATACAGGTTTTTAAGATGAACCTTTCTGAATGGAAACGCCTTTTTACAATATAGCTGGCGTAGGTGGCTCTTAGTTTTACAGATCTCAACACGTGAAACTATTCAATGGCTTACGACCACATTACATCGAAACACCGGTTCCCGAACGATCACCGAAGTTAAGCAACATCAGACCTAGTCATTACCTGGAATATTACTTGGAATATCAGGTGCCGTGGGTTTGGATGGTCGGGTGGTGTAATGGATAATTACTCGGATATGTAAATCGGAGAGCCGAGTTCTAACTCTAGTCGGGTTCGTTATATTGATTTAGTAAATGTATGAATTCACTTCTCCTCACAGCTATGGGTTGATTAGTAAACAATTATTGTCTCAAAAAAATTCTTACGATCTAAAGATATTTTCGGACTTTAAATAACCAGCAAAATGCTGATAAGCTGTGAAAAAAACAAATGAATCAGTCATTAAAAGCTGCTGAATATATGTCGTCAGAGCTTTTACCATGGAAATAATGTTAGAGTAGAGAGAGGTTAGTCAAATACCACGTGTGTGAAAGGGGGGTTATAAGGTGGAAAAGAATCCCTCACTCACAAGGTCATGGTGACGCTTCTGAACTCTGTCAAAGCTGTAAAGTGAGAATTGAACGCCTTCGGTACAGATGAGGCTGCCATACTCCATATTTGCTCTGATTTGGCAGAGCAAGTTAAGAAGAACAAGAATTTGAACATGAAACCGTTCATACTACGAACCTCGTTAATGACGGATTGTATATATGAGTTCCACTTGAGGCAATACATTTTTGAAAACCAAATGTTTCCAGCAGTACTTTTTTGAAAACCATAGGTTTTCAGCAATACATTTTTGAAAATCAAATGTTTCCAGCAATACATTTTTGAAAACCAAATTTTTCCAGCAATATATTTTTGAAAACCAAATGTTTCCAGCAATGCATTCTTGAAAACCAAATGTTTCCAGCAATACATTTTTGAAAACAAAATGTTGCCAGACTCAAAATCATTTTCGGCATAAAATGACCACTAAGGTTGGAATGCCGTTAAAAAACAACCATACCATCCACTTGAGGTAGGTTTTGAACTTTAGTCTCAATAAACGTTTCAAGCTTTCTTGAGAGTATAACCATTCATGACTGGAGTAATGTCATGGTCCGCCCGGGGATGATGGAATGCTAGTAGGTTGATTTTCGGAGGTATAGAATATTAAAAGTCAGTTTTTCTCATATTTAGCTGTTAGGGTTCGGTTAGATGAGATATAGTTGTCATGATCTGGTCAACTAGATTTTTTGTAGACTATTCGGAACTAGGACGCTCAATTAATAAGCAATTCCAGCGAAATCACAAATAAGTAGACATATAACAGGGTGGGATGAATATTCCGCTAAGAACTGAGCAAAAAAAAAAGGTTAGACCATACAAACAAATACTATAGCCATAAACCACAATCAGTTCTAGAGAATAATCTTGGATTTTAAGAGTGAAAGATACCTCCAACATCAGCCGAGAAGAGATCTTGTAGCACACAAGGAGGAAAGAAAGTTTTATATGGGTGATTTGGATATCCCCGTCCAGTGAAGAATATAATTTGAAGAAAAAAGTGAAAGGTTTGTAAGAATGGGAATCTTCCCAGAGAAATTAAGAATCTGTTATGACATTTGTGCCGATTGTATTTAGAGTTCAGGCGTTAAGAGCATATCAAAAAGTTTGACGAAATTGTAATCCAAAATGCAAAGAATATTTGCAATGTTATCAGTCCTGATTGGGTAATTCGGATTTAGTTCTTTTCGCATCGCCGTAACGTAGCTTCCCTGTGTATTTTCTATAAGTACTTTCAGGTTAATTGTTGTGATTAACTTTCTTCTATGTTAGACTTCATAGAGACTTTGATGCATTACGGAAGATGTAGTATTATTGGTAAGTAAAGAAGTGTTGTTTGGTTGTAAGGTATACTGTGGTAAGTTTAGGCCGGTAATCGAGGCTAACTAAGTTTAAGATAAGACAGGTTGAAGACCAGCCTTCTCATAATGCCACTCTTTTGGCCTTGTGCCACAATTTTGTATTATAACAAAATAAATATTACTTTCCTCTATGGTACATAGAATTTATGAATCTAAGCCTAATAATAGATTGGCGGCAAGGTCTCAGCAATTTACAGTTGAAAGAGAGAGCGACAGTCTTATGCTAACAGTTTTTCTATGCAAGTTCGCGTTTGTGAAGGAATATTTCGGCTTAATGATTCCTTGTAAATTTGATCTTCAAAAATTTAAATGCAATGTTAATTGTTATCTTCTTTCTTCTTAATTCTTATTCTTTTATTGCCCTCTCTCCTTAATAAGAATTTTTCTCATATTCTCTAACACATACTGACCTCTTGCGTCACAGTGACTTTATTATCTTGCTTGGGGTGAAATGATTAAAAAAAAAAGAAAAAGAAAAAGAAACCTGAATGTGAGCCAAAACAATCTGTAAACAAGGAGAATACTGAGGAGAGTTCTGGAGTGAAATGAAGAATGTTCAAGAGGTAATCGGCTATGCATAAATACAACAAGAAGGTGAAAAGTAAAAGTGAAAGATAAAAACACAACTCGAAAAGTGGTAAATAAGAAGAAAAATAAGAAAAAGGAATAAAAAGAAGAAAGGAGAAAAAAGAAGAGACAAGAAGAAGAAGGGGAAAAAGAATAAAAAGAAATTATAAGAAGAAAGGAGAAGAAAAAAAAAGAAGAAACAAGAAGAAGAAGAAGAAGAAGAAGAAGAAGAAGAAGAAGAAGAAGAAGAAGAAGAAGAAGAAGAAAAACAAATTTGAGTAAGAAAATATTGACGTCGAATGATTCAAAAAATCGAGAGGACGGGGGAATATTATTGTTTCTTCAATTGATGCTTTCTTGTGAAGAGTTTGGCCAGAATTCTGGCATCGCTCCAAAAAGACCAGAGACTTTGTCACTTTGTCGGTCGGTTTAATGGCGACCAGAACGGGAGTCCCTCTTGCTGTATTGATAGATGAAATTGCTGGAATGTGCGTGACGTGTTTTTGGGAATGTGAGGGACCCCGGATGACACGAACAACAAATAATTTTGGACTTCAACCAGTAGCCTTATTAAACGCTCTTGAAAAAAAAGAATAAAAGAAAAAGAAAGAAAAAAATATCGGTATGATCGGAGTTGGGATGGCTTGATGCTGGGTCAGAGCATCTTAGTGTTGCGACAAACTGACACCTGCCTTCTTATGCGATATTACAAAACAATTATTCTAAATGCTGCTTCAAAACACCCCGCCAGCCCGGCTGTCTTATGACTGGCAGCGACTTGGCCCGAAAGACGAGCGATTATATTTTCCTACGTTTATATATACACAGACACATAATCGGGAAGATATTCGAGGAATTCACCTCTGTCTTGGAGTGGGTCAGGCAAGAATTTTTCATGAGGAATAATAACTTGGCTGACTTTGGCAGCAACGCTGCCAATATGGAATCATCAAAATAACTTTAATTTCAGAACTGTATTCTTCCTCCTCTTGAAGGTTAATTTATTTTGCCTCTCTTTCTTTCCCCCGCCTTTTTTTTTCCTTTCATATTTCTCCTGTGACGGCAATACAAATTTTTCAGCGGCTAAACCTTGCCTCTCAGGATTAATCGTCATCGAAGCGATACATTGAATATTAAAGAAAATAACTTCGACATTTTTGAAGATACATATTTTAATATAGAGTATATCATATTTTTCAATAACTACGATTGCAAATTAACCGTGAGTCTGTTTTAGATGGCGGAATTTAGTTAGAACCGTATAGTATAAAAAGTGCAGTTCACACATCAATATATATATATATATATATATATATATATATATATATATATATATATATATATATATATATGGGTAAATTGTATGGCAAAGTGGAAAGGTTTACTTGAGTCGCGTTTTGTCCTTCTAATCCTTCCTGCATTGGCGCATGCACGAAAGGTGCTGGGGATTTTAGATTTTTTTATTTTTTATTTAGTCGAATTCATTTAGCGTATTTTTTCTTTGAAACAATAAAATAAGCATTCTCCGGCAGGATTCGAAAATGCGCTCACTCTCCGTGGTTAGATCCGACGTGCGCTAGACCGACTCAGCACTCAGAGTGCGTCAGCATCCTGGCACAGCCGAATCCATAACTTCTTTATAAATTGCTTTGTGTGTACTCGTATACGATATTGAGTATATATGAATTTTCCATACTTCGATAAGCATTTGCCTTTATAAGGCACCATTCGGCTTTGAAAAGACATTTTCTAGACATAGAGTGCATTGGCGATAATGCCTTTTTAATATGTGGCAAGTATTTCTGGGAAGTATATGCGGGATGTATTTCTGTTGCGCTCTGTATATATGAAATGAAATAAAATAAAATAAACAGTTCGATTATCGATTATGTATAGGCAGTGGCAATATTACACACATTCGGAATTCATTGAACGAGTTTCCACTATCGCTGTTGGTTGAAATTTAAAACATCTCTCGTTTAAATCAATTTCTCAGAAGAGGTTTTCTTAATCCGAATTACCACTTTTTCCAAAAAATGATGATGTTTTTTTTTCCTAAACTTTTATTCGAAGTAGGGTGAAATGTCAACATTTTCATATTATTTTTTCTATTACCGCTGTTGGTAGACTTCAAGTTATGTGACTTCTGTTATTTCTTACCGTTATTCATTTGTGATTCTGTAGCGCCAATACAAATTGTTCAAATAAATTTGGTCATCGCCAGGATCCACAGGCTTAAATTGCTCAAAGACATTTTTAATCATTGATCGTTAAATGCGATTGCATTCTCTTTTGATATTTCTGAACGGGTTTGGCGTGTCAACTATGTCAAAGGCTGGAACCTTTTTTAACCTATTTGCAAATGTTCCTACATATAACAATAATATATATATATATATATATATATATATATATATATATATATATGTGTGTGTATATATATATATATAAATGTATATGTATATATATATTATAAGAGATTATAATAAAAACATTTTGAAATCGCTACACAAATTATTTTTAAGGAAATTTAAAAACAAAAGTTTAAAATTTAAAGTGGGAGGACATAAAGTCAGAATTAAAAATAGACTTGTGAATATATCTTGATTAACCAGTTAAATTTCAGATCTACGCCAAATAGAAAAGTAAGAGGGTGGATAGGGCGAGTTATTTTTTCATGTCTCTTACAATCAAACTATAATAATATATTGGTCTACTTTGTATTGAGCACTTTTTAAAAGTTAATTCTACGAACAGTGGATTTTTATTCCATATACCTTTCTCTCATTTGTGCCTTCCCGTATATATATATATATATTTCAAACATGTAGTGTTGAATGTTAAAGACAACATAGTCTTACATATTTTCTTTTGAATTTTCTCATATTCTCTAATGAGACTTTTTATTTGAAAATGGTTCCGAAATATGTATTTTCCATACGATGACCTAGCCCTTTCGAACATCATTGTTCATCTTCAGGGTCAATATTTTAGTCAAATTTTTTTTTTTTTTTTTTTTTTTAAACAAACATTTGCCAATTATCTTGTAGCGTAATCATGTTGCTACTTTTTTACAAACTAAAAACGTTAAATTCCTTTTAAATCCAAAAGACGCGATGATGTTATATCACGTGCATGGCGTAGATTTTTATCATGTGACAGCGTGAAAAAGATTTCCAATACACAAGCCAAAAGATCGAAGAATACGCTACAAAATTTAAATATATTATAAACATTGCAATATATTACCAGATATATTATAATCTATACGATTAATAAGAGGTCTTTTTCTTTTAATATGTAATGCCTCTAAGATTTTAAGATTTTAAGGCGTCTAATGTCTGTATGTGTATATATATATATATAATTAGTTAATATATAATAATAATATTAATATATTAATGTAAGTTATATATATATAAATATATATAATTAGTTAACAATAAAATAAAAAAAAACTCATATGGGGAATAGTCTATTTCGAAATGCCGAAATAGGGTATTCACCATATGAGGTGATTTGGGATTTTATTGTTTATTAATTATTTGCTCTGTACTAATAACTACATTGAGGTCTGTTGGTGGATCAGTTTTAATATTTTATATTACTAAGATGCACTTGCATTATAAACTAACGGAATTGTTACCTTTCATATAATGGACTCTCCCGTTGATTTCGACGTATGAGGATCTGACAACTTAACCAATTGATTCTGTTCTGAAATTTTGCGCCATAATCTTAAGGGCACTTAAAACCCGCTAGTGATTTGCAAGGATGCTGCATATGAAGCAAGAGTGAGGATTGTGAGATGACGTCACTGTTAGATTGGCTGACCTTTTAGATCTTGCTCTCGCTTCTTGAAACATTTACTATATATATATATATATATATATATATATATATAGATATATAGATACATATATATCGAAAGAAGAACACAGAAAGCCGAAAGAAGAAATAAAATCATGAGACTGTGCTACGAATCTAGTACTCTGCTGAAATTACCACGAAAAAAATCATAGCAAAGGCACAAGGAAGGTATGTCGGTGGGAACGTACGTCAGTAGAAACGTACGGTGTTAGGAATGTGACTGCAGCCGAAATGCCAGGCCAGGACAAGTAACATTGCATATTCTTCTTTGGATTTTTTCAAGATTCTATAGACACATAGCAGAAGCGCTATTCCAGATAGGACAGCAATATACCATGCATGTACTAATTGTAGACTTATAAATGTTTAAGATGGATTCTATCGAGAAAAATTGTATAAAAATTAAAGATAAAGATGCAAAATTCATAACTAATCCCGAAGAAAGAAGGCTTGGGGAATGTAATACTCACATGACATATCAAAGGTAAGTGACTCAAAGACATAAGTATTATACATACTCCAAAAGTTGGAGCCATTAGACGGAGGAACTAGTGCCAGAATGAAGAATCAATTATTTTCTTATGATCATTAAGATCATTTACTTCAACAGATATAGCATATGGAGAGAGAAAATAAGACAAAACGAGACAGAAATAAACCGGAATAATTATATTCCGACTGATTGACTCAGCATGGAACTTGGTTCGAGAAGACGGAACAAGCATCAGGAGACAAAAACGGCCCAATATTCACATTTGAGCTTACTTTTATTCTTAGTACTTTGAGCCACCGTAGTAATTTCACTTAGGCCTTGTAATTTCATTAGGCTTTGTTTGATCCTTATATAATATCTCGTTATGTCTATTGTATGGCTAGAGTAAATATATAAATTTTGTATGAATATTTTTGTTGGTGTACAAAACCTGATGAGATATTTGTAAAAATCAGATCAGAATTGATAGAGAAATTAAAAAAAAACGAAACGAAAGCGCACTTCCGTTAAATTTTATTACCTAGTTTAATAACACTGTCCTGTCAATAGCGCTTGTATTAATTCCAGGTTCATGTCTATCCGTTATTGTATTTTGTTTGTTTGTTTGTTTTATTATTTTATTTGGCGTACGGTGGATTAATAGATAGCGGCTCCGATTGAGGAATCGCAGAGCCGAGTTCGAATTCCAGTCGAATCCATTACAAACACTTATGCGCTAATACCCTTAGGAAAGGTATGAATCCTCTTCTTCTCACCCCGGCTATGAGTAAATCGAAGGACAGACCGGGTTTTATAGTCTTAGATGGCAACTGGTCTACCGCAAAAAGAAATGGCAACCCACTGCGGGAAAAAGAAATCTGCCTCGTCAGTTATGTATCGAAAGATACATGATCGGTTATGCGGGTATCACGCATAGAAAATAATTGACTGACTGATAGTGGCCGTTAAAAATATAACTCAAAATTTCAATGGATAGATAAAACTATTTAATTACAACCGCAAATAAATACTTAACAAGAACAAAGAAGTAAAATTCAACCAAAGATAATTAACCATTTCAGTGAATATCTTGTTAGTCTCGCGGTTCAGTTTAACGTCCTATAATTCCTAAATCAAAACCCAAATCATCGACGCACAATAATTCACACTAATTCGACTGGATAGTTCCACTCAATAATCACTGCAGTCAGTAGCCTGACACCGTTATTCATATACCTGGTGGAAAACATATTCATAAGTCCAGAGTGTCGAACATAGGTGTCGGTAGTTACTCATTTTTTCCTATATGACTATTATTCGCAAAGAATTTCTATAAAATTACCAGCAAGGGAAATCCGTATTGACAGTAATGCGTATATTTATTCCTGAACACTTACTCTTCCTGAGCAACGAGTAACGAACAGTTGCTAACAATCACAAGGAGGCAGTTGGTTAGAGACATATCATGAGAAGAGAAGGCACCGAGAACTTAATATCCATATGGCATGTAAAAGGCATGCGAATAAAAATATTTAGTATGTAACTAACTCGAAAAAGTTTTAGCAAACGATTGGAGGAATAAGTAGCAGAGAGAGAAACAAGCATTCGTAGAGAAGCAAGCGTCATTTGACCCCAAATAAGGCGGAATGCCGCTAGTGGAGGAGGGGGTTACAGGGAGAGAAAGTGAAAAAGAAGACTCTGAGAATAGGGAGGATTGATGGAAGAACAAAAGATGAAAGATATTCAAGAATACAGAAGATGGCGACTGATGCTGTATTCCATTAAATCTTTAAAGATTGTAGTTATCAATGGAGCAAGTAAACGGAAGGGAATCCCACAGAAGTGCGAGAAAAGTAACTCTTTGAGTAGAAGTGGCGGTTGCATTTAGTTATTTTAACCGTTAAATAGTGGAACCTAGACAACAATCTAGTAGCACGCTTAAATTCATGTGATCGGGACATCAGTGAAAAAAGATATTCAGCACAGTTTCCATTAAAATATCTGTAGAAATGACACAGAAACATCGTCACGTCAGTGAGAAAGTGACTGTAGTCGAAATGCCAAGACAGGATCGATTACATTGCAGATTCTTCTTTGAAAATTGGCAAGAACCTCGAGTTAAATAACAGAAGAAGAAACAAGTAATATTTGCATTACTTCCTGAACACTGGCTGTTCCTGAGCACCTAGAACGGAACAATTGCTAACAATCAGAAAGAGGCAGTTCAAATATTTATGACACACGGCTAGGATAGAAATCTTGGAGAAATTAACTTCCGTATGGAATCTCAAAGGCAAGTGAACCAAAATTTCAGTATGGAACCTACATGATACATTTTGAGAAAATGATTGGAGAAATAAGTAGCAAAGAGAGAAGGGGAAATTGTAAAGCGGCATGTGTTTCTGAAAAATCGGTTGCAGTCAATTTCCCCTTGTTGCAAAGTAGTTTCCCTGTGGCTTTTCTATAAATAATTACATGCCAATTGTTCTGATGAACTTTCCGTTATCGTTCGTAGACTGTAGGAATATAAGTGCAATTCTAAATTGGCGACAAAGCCTCATATTTGCAGTTGAAATGGCAAGATGTAACCATAAGTTCTATGCTAACAGTTTCTTCTCTCGTACTTCTCGCTTGTGGAACTCTCTCTCTCTCTCTCACCTTCTTGCTTCTCAGTCAACTTTGATCTTAAAAAAATTAAATGCAACATCAATCGTTATCTTCTTGTTCTCTCTCCTCAATAATAATTTTCTTTTTCTCATATTGTCTAACACTCAGTAACTTCTTGCGTCTTTGTGGCTTATTGCCTTTCTTGGAGTTACGTGATTTAAAAAAAAAAAAACCTATGTTTATTCGCTTCAAGATCCGTAGCATAGGGACTGAGAATGAGTGTGGAAGAAAGAGAGAAAACTAACTCAACCTCAATTCTCGTCTTATTCTCTTCGTAACACAATAAATTAGTCTTTTCACAGTACATATAAACATTTCACCTAGTGCATTTTGAAATCTTCATAGTATTCTACCTTGTATACCTCAGATAATACTTGACCCTTTGCTTGTGCAGGGCATTTTCGTGTGTACTATCCAAACCTTCATACTTGTTTTCAGATTAATAACTACTGCAAAGCAACTGACCTTATTTGGCAAATAGAATGTGATAATATATAATGTTTCACATAATAAAAACCTGTGCATCACATGTGATGCACAGAACGTACAAATCATAAGTTATTTACACTACAATCTGTTCATCACATGTGATGCAGAGATTATAATCATTTCAATAAAGTGGAAAAATAGATGTCTTTCATTTGAGACCTTAGATTAACAGTCACGTTTCCTATATATATGCTGCACAAAATATTAGATCAGTTTTTCTTCAGACGTCCTGTTCAACAGTAGACTCTTTTCTTAAATGTTCTTAGTTTGACCACTCTTTTAAAATCATGGCTTGTGTCCACCACATATGATGCTCAGATGGGGGGGACCTCGAAGTGGTGTAATGGTTAGCAAGCTTGTCTCGCTAGAACAATTACGACTGAGTAGTGAGTTCAATCCTCACTGGGTACCCCTTACATTCTGACCTAAAGAAAAAGAAAATTGCCAGTCGGCCACGTTTAAAAAAAATAATTGTCAGAATTTCTGAGATGCCTAGTTATCATTATTCACACTATTTATATTCAGACTATGAGGATCTCATTAGTAGACCTAGAATAGTAATAAATACAATATGGGAGGTGCTAATAAAGAAAGTCAAATGACAGCGTGTCTTCAACCGCAACAGCAATCAAAACATGGGGAGCAGCAGCAGTCGTTGCAACCTAATCAGTCGCCAGGTTAGGTTTAAGGCTCTAAGTTAATTGTAGGAAATTCTCCGAAATGCCAATGTCCTAGTGGCTAAAGATGTTGGCTTTTGAGTTTGATGACATAGTGGTTGCGAGTTCAGTCCCTGTTTCGGGCAGTGTTTACTTGCACTCAGTGGAAACGGACGAGATGGACAGTGTTAAATAAAAAAAAAATAGGACCTAGACGATATCCTTAGACATGAACAGTGGAACGAGAACAGTCTAAACCTCTAGATTAAATAAAGTGTTCAGTTCAGAATTCCCTGTAGCTTACCCATCGAAATACACCTGAAGAAGTGGGCAGATTAAGTAAAGGCTTCAGTTTATAATTTACTCTAAGTTACCCAGACAAATATACACCTGAAAAAGTGGGCATGATGCTCTGACGAGGAAATAACGTGTCCTGTTCATCACAATTAATACACGGGGAATTTAAAGATATTTTTAGTAAAAAAAAGTGCGCCTTATATTCCGTCAAATACGGTAATTGAGATAGATTGATAGATAGATAGATGTTAAGGGTTCAGTAGTTTTCCCAGATCAATATACCCCTGAGAACGGTCTGAGGTCACATAACATAAATAATGTAAATAATTTTCTAATTATACATAAGTGCTTGATGGAATGTGTACACTGATGCGTTTATAGAGATATACCTTCATTTTCAATTAATTAATTCGAAATGTCATCAGGATCAATGAGGATATTCTTCTATATCACATGTTTTCCCTTCACAACTTTGACAGTCGTGGCTCTTCACATTTTCCTACCCTTTGTAGCACTTAGTAAGGTTTGTATTTTTCACCATTTCTCCCCTCAATCTTCTACCATCCATTTAAACGAGATTGTTAGTTAAGGTTACACGTTATTTCCCTCTGTAACCTTTACCTTAACAATGAGTGTGAAATTCTCTGCGCTTTCTTTCCTCGTCATGTGTCCGAGAAATCTTAACTGTCTCTTTATGATACTAAACATAAGTATCCTTTTTGTTTCCATTTTTCTTCAAACTTCCCAGTTCCTAGTATTCTCAGCATCCTTCTGTAGAGCCAACTTTCTGTTGACTCAAGTCTTTTATATATCTACGAGGAAATTGTCCAATAATCAGTGTCATATAGAAGTAGTGATATTACGTAACAGTTTAGGCCTGCTTCGAACGAAATTTTCAGACATCTTAATATTTGCTTTTTTTGAAAGCTATGCCACTAGACCATTGCTTTTCGCTGTCATATTTTCCGTCTTCTGTTAAAATACTTCCTAGACATTTAAGTTTTCGTACTTGCTTGTTTTTTTTTTCATCTCTAATTCGTAGTTCATAATTTGATCTGTTCTTCATACAATATATCTTCGTACAATTAAGGCTTAGTTCTTTCTTCTCACTTTCTTTACCAAGATTTTGTAGGAATTCCTGCAGTTTTATTTTTGTGTTTTCAGTGTTTCATCTGCAAGCGACCATCTCATTGCAATACTCGAAGCATGACACAATCTCAACTGTCTTTGGATTTTTAAATATGTTGATTCAGAGCCGGATTTCTTCACTATTATTTCGAAATCCCCCGGTCAGAGTATTGGAAGAGAGAATAAAATAAATGCTTAACAAAGACGGGCAATTTATTAGTTTCTTTTCATTCTTTTATTTCGGCATTATTTGAAACGTTAAAAAAATTAACATTCATTAGTTACTCGTTGTCTAAATGTTTGATCCTGATTAAAATAAGCTCACTAAATCTCCCTGGAGACTACAATCTTTACTCAAATCAAGGAACAGTCTTAACCCAGCTTCTTTATATTCATAATCTTCACTTCCTCTAAATTTTTCTTTCCTAAATATCATCTTAAGGTCACATCACGTTGAAACACAGGTTCTCATATGATCTCGGAATAAAGCAACATCGAGACTGGTAGGTGCCTAGATTAATAACGGCTTGGGAGTACCTGGTGATGTAAACCTGGATGTGTGAAGATGTAACAGATGACTGTTCCGAATTGGAAATCGGAGAGCTGAGTTCCAATTCAGTAGAGTTCGTTATATTCAGCGACACGTAAATGCCCTTGGGAAAGGTAATAAATCCTTTCCCCACAGCTATGGGTTTATTAGTAGGATTTAGTGTAAATTATTATTATTTCCCACCAACATTTTATAATCTAAAAATATTCTTCTGGTTTTAAATAACCTGCATAAAGCTGAGAGTCGGTAAAAATAATTAATCAATAAATAAATATCATACTCATCATACGCCATTACCATTCAAACCGTATCACTCTATCATTAGTTGCTCTCGTGCCTGGTATTGTGTGGAATTATTTTAATGTGAATAAATGTATTTATTACGTTTATTTGTTTGTAAAACCTAAGATAGATAGATAGATAGATAGATAGGTGCCGTATTTGCCGGCATATAAGACGCAAGGGGGTATAAGACGCACCCCAATTTAAGCAGGGCAAAACAAGAAAAAAATAGTAATTAGTAGAATTAGTAAACCTACATATGTCATATAAGATAACAAAGAAATTCTACAAGATATTTTATATGCCGTCAAATGCAGTAATTGAGATAGATAGATAGATAGATAGATAGATAGATAGATGATGGGGATTTTTTTATCCAGTTCCTTTTGCGTATGGTTTGGCTATTCCGGATGTAAGACGGAGAAACGACACCAGAGAGAAGGACATATTTTACGAAATCTTAGCTGTCGTAAGGATTTACCTTGATCCCAATGTCAGCATCTCAGGACAATGCTTTTCTCGATGAACTACTGCAAGTGCACAGAGTGATACGTGTATAAATAAACATACAATTTTATCGAAGCTGAGTTCTCTGCGCCGACTCACCTTTTATATTCAACGTACAGTCAAAAAATAGTGTGCACCTCCGAAATGCTAAAAAAACAAACTACAAATCAAAAATCAAACTTGAAAATGCAGTTAAAATTTTTTTTAAATATCACTTAGTATAGATTGCTGCCATTGCTGCTTTATATGGAAACATTCCAATATAGATTTTTTTTTCTATAGTAATAAATTTCACATGAGTAGGGTTCCAAACGAGAGCAAATAATGCTCTTTTGTATTTTAATTAACTTTACCAACACTATCATATTTGTGGTTTCAATTCAACACTAGATGTCTAGCCTTTTCTAGATTCTTCAGAGTCTTTTCTTGTGCACCGACAAAAATGTGTACAACTGACACACGTGCTATATTTCCACAAATAATCATACACTCTGAGTTAACACCGGCACTGTGTTGTGGCTTCATATCTTATTGGATTGGATTTGGATATATATTTTGTGTCGTACTGGATACGACGATAAACTGCATCCGTCAGCAAGAAAGGGATGTTTTGAGAAGCATGAAATGATCTCTTAAAAGCTGTTGTTTCCAGGTCCACCCTGACCTGGGGTGGTTGCAACTGTTCGAGTCCTAGCAATAGGAAAATAGATAAGCCCCACACTGGGGTCAAAACACTATGAAAGTATAAAAAAATGTATAGTAAATATAACAGCAATACATTTTTATAGTAAAATAAATATCAGCAATACTTTTTGCACCCACCCCCCAAAATACTACCAATACATTTTTCAAAGAGAAATTACTAATACTACCAAAAAATTAACCTTCGGCATTAAATGACACATAAGGAATCGATATGCCTCTAAACAAAAAAATATACCCTTTTTTGTTGAACTGAGATGGCCTACAGTAAATATCCCGTTTAATATGTCAGAATGGATTGACTGTGGCTTGACCATAACCATATCTCCTAAAACTTGACGCAAGGTGGATCTTTGTTCTTGATCGAGATATGTAAATGGGCATAATGGTTATGTACCAAAAGAATTGTGCCTTTTTTTAATTTTCGTATTAGGCAGCTAAGGAGATTTGGGAGACATTTAAATGCTTAGGATCACACTCAATCGCTGTGCCTCGGAGGATACTCGGGTAACAACTCTAAAAGAGTTTTTGTCTCTTTCTTGTAAATTTAAGTTTTGCTTTTAAGAAAACTTGTCAGCATTTGGTTGCTACGCATGTGCGTTTTATATCGTGATCAAATTGCGTGTCGCGATGGCAAATCGGCCTTCGTATATTTGTACCCCGGCCTTACTGTGTTGACGTGTCACTCTCTCAAATAATAACAACAACAGCAGTTAAAACAATAATTTTAGTGATGCAATAATAATAATAATAATATAATACAATAGATAGATAAGGAACTGTGATAGATAGATAGACAGATAGTTAGTTAAATAGATAGATAATCTGCTGAGATAGATAGATAGATAAATAGATAAGGAATTAATACTAATAATAATACTAATAACACCATACAGTGGTGAATTAATAATAATAATAATAATAATAATAATAATAATAATAATAATAATAATTTAAAAAATGTTTAACCTGACCTGCAGATTTTGTGATAAATTTTCAGAAACAATCTTGTATCAGGTTGCATGGTATTATCACCCATTGAATATAAAACTAGGCTTTCTAGATGGGGCCATATTTGCATTTGAAAATCTTGATAGAATGGAAACGTGGTTCAGAAAAATTAACATTGATTACCAAGTGAAACTATTACAGAAAGGAAGCTGCTTCGGGACATCAAGAATAATCAGAAAGGGACCAGCACTTAGAAACAGAGGAAAATTGCATGATATTTTAGGTTGCATTTTTTGGCCCGCTATCTATGCATTAATTACAAGATATTATGATATTATCTGACAAAAATGAGAATAATAATTTATAATTATTGATATTAATAATTATACTACTCTTACTATATTATTACTATTATTGTTATTGTAATGATTTCATATTTACATACAAATGTGTTGTTTGGTGGTCATTGTGTTAAACAATTAATCGCCTAAGAAAGGATGGGCGTAAATCATTACGATTTTCTTCGCAGATACAAATAGTATTTTAATCATTCTGTTTAAATTCTTCTTCAAATTAGAGAGACAGAAAGATTATCTGTCGAATTCTTCAAATTCGGACGATGAACCTATCTCTTAAGCCTTATTCGGATGAAAATTTAAATCATTTTAAGCTGCGATAATGAAGAAGAAAAATGCTTTCACAGTTGACTGGAAAGTTGCAAATTAATGATTGTTGGTTTTGTGAGAATAGACCATCAACGATGTTAACGGTTATACGCGCTACACCTGACCTTCGTGTCGAGATGTCATTAACAATGACGACCAATGCGATAAACTGGTGAAAATGTCAGTGCAGTCATTGATTCCAGCTTCTGTTGACGAATGAAGTAGTGTATTTGATATCGCTTAAAATAAATAATCGTAATTTGATTCGGTTGTCCGAAAAATGAGAGGCAATTGGAATAACAAATTGATTAACGCATTTGAAACGAAATAAAATGAAATCTATATCCCAGGTTTATCCAGTCGTTTAAATAAAAATATTATATATACGAACAAAATATTTATTTATTAAGCGTTTTCTATTTCTTTACAGGAAACAGTGAGTAATGTACAATAATAAAATTCCAATCTTGTCATACGAATATCAACACTTAACTGTAAAAAGCTCATATATATATATATATATATATATATATATATATATACCCAAGTTTAGGATTGGTATATACGGAGTGAAATCCAATAACCAACAATTAATATTCTTTATATATATATATATATATATATATTATCATTTTATTGTAAGATACTAGAACAAAAACTTGCTGAAATCGCTACACAATAACTTTCGTGTTTCGGCACTACGTTGTGACTGTTGATAAATTTTTTTTCTTAAAAATGATTTAATCATCAGTCACTTACGATCGCCTGAAGAGGCACAACGTGTGCAGAAACACGAAAGCTATTGTGTAGCGATTTCAATATGTTTTTCTTCTAATATCTTATAATAAAATAATATTATTTTATTGCTCTACTTTGTTTTGAGCACATTTTTAAATGCTACAAAAAATTTACTTCCTATGTTCTTTCTGTCATTTGGGTATATATATATATATATATATATATATATATATATATATATATATATATATATATATATATATATATATATATTCAAGCATGTTTGTTTGAATAATCACGATATATCATGTCTGTTTATTTTTTATTTTAATCCCTTCGCATTCTTTGATCGATTTCTTCATGTTGATATTAAGTTCATTAAGAAAGGCGCCACAGTTCTTTTTCATTTCTTTTCTTTTTATTAATGATTTTCTTAAAAATAAAATCTAAACAATTATGAAACTCATGCTTTGAAAGCGAATGGCAAAAATCGTGCTACAGTAATTAAGGCTAAAGGATGATATTTTGACGAGAGTAAAGTTTTATTATAATTTTCTTTTTGTCATAATAAAATTTCTAATAAAAAATTATGTCTCACATTCTTTAAAACATTTATAATAATTTTCTTTTATGTAAAGTACAAGACAAATACTTTTGGGCTAAATTTTATATATATTTAATTATATGTATATATACATATATATATGTATATATATATATGTATGTATGTATGTGTGTGCGTGTGTGTGTGCGTGTGTGTATGTGTGCACCAAGAATTGACACAGTAAAAAGCAGAAAAGTAACCAATAAATTACTCGGGCAAACCAGAATCACCTTTAACTTCCGAGCAATGCTCAATTGTGCCTAATATGCCAGTTGCTTAAAAAAATGCAATATGCTAAGCCACTCTAAAATCAACAGAAAACGAAGAAAGAATATAGATAGTTAGTTACTAACGGTCTCGGAAAACAGGGAAACTACACGGACAAAACTTAATTTTACAAATAGTAAATACTCAAACAGCACAATGATTTGAAAAAAATATATTAGACATTAAAAGCCAAATGACACCAAGAATATCATGGAAAATAAGGAAAACAGCATCAGCCTACAACAATAACTCCAAAAATTGTAAAATCAGTTTGGAGAAGACGGCAGCTGTAATAAACTTCCTAGACCAACACAGATTACTAAATAACGGAAAAGAACTTATCACAAAATGCAGATAGGAAAACAATGTTTTACTCCGTTACTTAAAAACCGAAACCTAAAAGAGAATACCTTGGGAAATACTACCATGATAAATGCAAATATATAAAATATATGCAACGCTGATAATGCGTTAGACAAGTACCAATACCTTAAACTAAACAAATAAGATGTAAAAATAATGATTCAAATTTAAAGTACAATTCATTTAAATATTTTAACAACAATAATAATCCAGCCCAACAGTAAATATCTCGCAATAAACAGAAATATTACAGAAGCGTTGTTGTTACCCGCCAAAAATAAATGCAGAACGTATGAAACTCCCGGTTGTACAATCAATTTAAGATTATGTATGTATGTATGTATGTATGTATATATATATATATATATATATATATATATATATATATATATATATATATATATATATATATATGCATATATACATACATACATACATACATATATATATATATATATATATATATATATATATATATATATATATATATATATATATCGAGAGAGAGAGGGGGGATTTAGATAGATCAAACTACCGGATATAAGCAATATAAGCCCATGTTGCATACACAGGCAAGCAAATAAATAATCATCGAATTTATTCATCAGATGTCAACATAAAAATCCTCGATGTGTTTAGACAAAGCAAATATATATATATATATATAACTACGTTTTGGTGTGAGACTATAATTTCGATTGTTTTCCAGCTGATCGGGAACAAAGTATATCATATGTTTTTATAAAGGGATGCTGCATCATAGAGCAAAAAGCAAATAGCACAAAACGTGCAGGAAGTAAATTGCAGGAAGGGTTCAATTTTTAAAGAAAAGCAAAAAAAAATAAAAAAAGTAAATTTAAATAAATAAAGGAAAATATAGAAATTTAAAATTATTATTTGAGACTCTGTCTCGTTCTGATATAGTAACGCTTGCCGTG
The DNA here is from genome assembly GCA_964036315.1 of Acanthosepion esculentum. Taxonomy (NCBI): domain Eukaryota; kingdom Metazoa; phylum Mollusca; class Cephalopoda; order Sepiida; family Sepiidae; genus Acanthosepion; species Acanthosepion esculentum. The sequence continues at coordinate 58,103,132 of OZ038497.1, forward strand.
TTAAAGGGAGATAAGTGAGTATGAAGCCTAAAGCTTTAAAAAAGAAAACTATATAATAAAAAAGAGGAATTTAATCTGACTTCTATTGAGTGCTGGTGTTAATAAAATAGTGCTCGATCTAATATAACAGAGCTATAAATTATATATTAATAATAAATATTTTTTTCTTCACCATTAGGTAAACTCAGCACATGGAGATTGTGTTGTGCATGGAACTCACAGTCGTGCTAATTGTGAGCAAAAATTATATATATATATATATATATATATATGAAAAAATATAGTTTTAAGGCGTGCGATAATTTTGGGGTAAATTGCTCAATATCAGAGATACACCGTATGTAAATATAAAAGTGATCATTGAAGTTAACACCCAGAGGCGACAGGCTGTTTCATGCTAGACGCAATCGACAGACGTCCTGGAGATTGTGTCTAGCATGAAACAGCCTGTCGCCTCTGAGTGTTAACTTCAATGATCACTTTTATATTTACACACACACACACACACACACACACACAAATATTTATATATATATATATATATATATATATATATATATATATATATATATATATATATATATATATATATATATATATATAATTATTACTCACAACACATATATATATATTGTCATCAATATCAGTGCAATAACATTCAAGAAATAGTTCTCATCTATAGGTTGCTTTAGAGTGGTCCTGTTGCTTGCATGAGTGAAAACAGGATTCCATCCCAAGTAGATTTCCTATGGAGACATTGCTAAGTGAAAACGAACCTCCCATAAACAAAAGAAGCGTTATAAACATGAACTGAATGAATCACTGTACGTCAGTAAATATAATGCAAATAATCGTATAACTTGCTGGCATCTGGTCATCATGTTGCTTCTGAGATTCTCGGATTACTCTAGAAAAAATGGAAAGAAGAAAACGTCTTGACGTGGAACTTTGATTAAAGCAGGAAAATTAAAGAAATTCTTATCCATATATGGAAGCAGTATTCCATTTTCGCCTTGATCGGACACTTCTAAATATAGACGATATCAGGAAGAGCCATGTAATTATTGGAGCGGTACGGGGAAGCGTCCACTTTTCGTAAATCTTTAGCAATGGATTGTGTGTACGAGTTCCACTTGCGGTCTGGGTTGGGCTTAACTCCCAGTAGTCACTCGTAGCCTTCATGTGCCTGCCACCCCTGAGATTGATTGATTGATTCGTTTTTCTATGGGTTATAAACCCTTTGCAGGTTAATTGAAGTCAGAAAATAGTTTTAGATTGTAAGAATTTTTTTTTTGAGTGGGGAGGGAAGATGTGAGATAAAAAAGAAAATAAATAGTGTAACAAGTTCTACTAATTAACCTATAGCTAGGGGGAGGTGGTTTCATACCTTTCCCAAAGTATTTTTATGTAAGTGAATGTAACGAACCCGAGTGGAATTGTAACTCGGTTTTCCGATTAACAATTCCATTACACCAACAGCACTTCGTAGCTTACAGCACCTGGTGTCTCCCTGAGAGCACACGCTTTCATTACGGTAGATGAACATTAAGGAACCCATTTGGTCTTCGGGATATTGACCAGACGGTTTTTCAACCACTGATCTATAATTCCTAAGGCCAGTCGAGAAATCATTATGTTCGTTTTGCACTTAGGTCTGATAAATGGTAAAGTAATTAATATAATAGTAATTAATAATAAAATCTTCAGCCTTGGTTGGCAACTAGTTTAGGACAATGACAACAGGAACTACTCCGCTATATAATCCCGTCATGACAATAATATATTAATAATAAAGAAAATGACCGATTTGGTAAATCCATGAACACCTACATCTTACATGAAATGAAAATAATTATGACTTACTTTAAAAGGGATAGTATTTAATCGCTAAAATGAGGCACATTGGTGATGAGTAATGGTTAGCGTGCATAATCTGTATGAGCAAGATTGCCGAGTAGTGATTTCGAATCAAACTGAGAGCATCATATATAATTGTATTAATTAGCACAAGCTGTGAGATATCGGAAAATATGACAACCAAGCATAATCTCAGACCATTTGGTATAATATATATATATATATATATATATATATATATATATATATATATATATATATATATATATATGAATAAATATAGTCTTAAAGTGTGCTATATTTATGGGATAAAGTGCTCAATATCAGAGATAGGGCGTGTGTAAATATAAAGTCTATATTTCATGCTAGATGCAATCATCGGTGGATATGGTATTAAAATGGATATGGTATTTTTTAATTCAGCTAGTACTTTTATACATAAGGATCTCATCATTCAGTGGCTTATTAGTAGTATAATGCTTATAATTATCTCTACTAGCGAAGAGATTTCGCAAATAATTGCATTAATATTGCTAATTGATTCAAGGAATGATTAACTCTTTGTAATGTTAAATTAGTTCATTTCATGTTAACTGAAAAACACTTATATATATATATATATATATATATATATATATATATATATATATATATATATATATATATATATATATATATATATATATAGCAGAAGACGAGAGTAATATTCTAAGCAAGGATGAATGGCAGACATATAAATTGTAGGACAATATAAATTATAAATATGTAGGATAGATATACGATAAGTTACTAAAATTCTAAAACATCCCCACTTCAAATCGTGATTATATGACAAACTAATATTGAGACGGAATATTTTGTAGAACTATATTCTTAAAAAAAAATATAAAACTAAGATCTGAAACGTTTGCATATAGATAGGTTGGTAGAAATTTAGATATACAGATTTAATATTCTCCAATTATAATTTTAACCTGAGGCTAATGTTTATGGAAAAGTCATTCGTTTTTCGTTCTACTTGAAACTGGCGCTTACAAAAAACCACCAAGCATGATATTTGAAAGCAAATCCCTATCATCTTCCAGAGAATTAATAATAAACAGAAAGAGAATAAAGAAAAAGATAAAACGTAGCATATCGTTCCAAACTTTTGCTTGATATTTTCTTAAAACTTTTCTACGTTAAACGCGGTCCATATAATGTCTTCGAGGCTTGCAGACTGAAAGAACGAGTTTCTCAAACATCGATTCTCTTTGGATAAAAAGTAATCTATAAATCTTCTTGTAGCCAGCGGTTGCAAAGCACTTAAATGCGTCTATTATTATGGTGGGACCCAATTCTGTGCCGCGTCGACAAAGATACGGACTTTTCGCAAGCGAGCAATTTTCTGCTAAATTATGGAATTTTATTGCGCGCCGTGATTGTGGACCACCCGAGTTTATCTATAGATTTCGCTCAAATATCTCTGCATTTTTTTTGTTAAAATAGGCACAAAGACATGTAGGTATGGGAAAAATCCTATGCTTATTTTACTGAATATATATATGTATATATATATTTTTTGTCATCCACAGACAGAATGTTTCGCTGTTTCACAGCTCATCAGTGTGGCTAGACATGCGGTTGCCTCTAGCTAGGATCGAAACCCGACTGAATTTGCGTCAGTCGGAACTTCTCCCACTAAGCCGTCGGCGCACGGCAGGGATGAAGGTGTATTTTAGCGTGTTTATTTTTAGATTTAGATAAACACACATTGACTGACAGTGACTCAATTCTGCCGAATAGTCGTGCGATATTAGCTTAAATAGTCACTGTTTAGAAATTCACACCTCAAACCAGAGAGCTCAACCGAAATTAATTTTTCAGGAGCCAATATATATATATATATATATATATATATATATATATCTGTGTGTGAGTGTGTGTGTGTGTGTGTGTGTGTGTGTGTGTGTGTGTGTGTGTGTGTGTGTGCATATATGTAGAAAAATAGGAAAGAACACGTTAGGTAAATAATCTGGAGTTCTTTAGTATTTCTGTTTTTATTTTTAAAAAACAGTGCTCCATACAGAAGTAGAGCTTAAATGAAATTATAAATATTTTTTTAAAATTATAATTATTTAAAAAAAAAATTATTTCTTCGCTACATAAGAGTTCTCATGTTTCAAAAACGAGAGCCGTAAAACTCAATATAATTAGCGAAGGAATCATTTTTTTTTTAAATAATAATAATAATAATATATATATATATATATATATATATATATATATATATATATATATATATATATATATATATATATATATAATTATCTCTTATAGTATATTTTCTCCATCTCCCACACGCGTAAAGCAAGCATTTAGACGTTTTTCAACAAAATGTTTTTAAGTAATAATTGAAATAAAATACACACACATAACCACTCACATATACACTGTCGGTTATATATATATATATATATATATATATAAATATATATATATATGTGTGTGTGTGTGTGTGCGTGTGTGTGTGTGTGTGTGTTTTACTTAACTGTATCCAATAATAATACATGTAATATTCACATATTAATATCGTATTATAAAATAGAAACTTATCGAATATACATCATTACCATTCTTTACGTTTATAGGATGTTCAGCTGTTTCTCGTTCGTTTGTTTATGGCTGTACGCGTTTACGGAACGTGTATAGCGTTACTAACGATACTTTTAACATTCTCTTTTACTTTTTTAACTGATTTAAATAGAAGATGGGATAAAGAGATTGCGGAAAATAAGTTAGTCTATTATAATTTTGTACCTCAAAAAAGGAACTCCCATGATGCACGAGATACATCCTACAATAAATTTTTATAAGTGAAAATTTGAGGGCCGCATTATACGAGTGTGTTTATACATATATAGCTAAAAACACTCTGAAGTGAACACGAGTTAATTGATGTAAACTTTAATTCTGTTAATGCTCTATCGCGATCTTCGATACATAGCACTCTAGCACAAGACCTGCTTTCCTTAAATTAAATGCCTCCTTAACAAAAAACCATAGAACAACCAGCTATTTCGGCTTTCAAAATCGTATTTCAAATTAACTACATATATATATATATATATATATATATATATATATATATATATATATATAGATAGATAGATAGATAGATAGATAGATAGAGAGAGAGAGGATATGTATATATATATATATATATATATATATATATATATATATATATATATATAGAGAGAGAGAGAGAGAGAGAGAGAGAGGATATGTATATGTATATATATATATAATTTTCTTACATTTTTCTTCGCCCCCCTCTCGTTAAAAGAAAGAAAGATATTCACACATTTTAGCAAAAAAAAACTTTGAAGGCATCAGTTTAATAAAAAACACACATAGATATGCACACACATATATGTTATGGGTTATATATATATATATATATATATATATATATATATATATATATATATATGATCAAAATATACTTCTAACGGATGCAATATTTATGGGTTAATTTGTGCGTATGTGAATATAAAAGTAGCCAATGCAGTCAAAACCAAACGGTGACAGACTGTTTCATGCTTAAACGCAATCTTCTGGCCATATACATATATATATATATATGTGTGTGCGTGTGTGTGTGTGTGTGTGTGTTTGTTTGTTTGTATAGTAACCACTTTCAACACCACTCTACCTCCACTATCTCACAATCAAAAGTTTCTCGGAAATAATTAATTTCATACCAGTCTTAAAAATGTTTTTAGAGGAACCCGGCCTTCTAGCATATCGTAGACCTAAGAACCTTAAGGAAATTATAGGTAGTAACCAAATTTCAGATGATAAGGTAACCTGTTATAGACCAAAAATAAAAAAAAAACAACAGGATTTTCCCAACCATCTAACAACAAAAAGAGCTTATGTTGTAACAACATTAGACACACCAACTCGTTAACTAGCTCAGTCACTAAGACTACTTTCAAAATCTACTACAACTCTAATTGTAAAAGTCATTACATAATTTACCTATTACACTCTATGCCAGAAACAATATGTTGGTAAATCTGAATAGCCCTTTCACTACAGAATTAATAATTATCGGTATCGGATCAAGTCAGCTCCCTAAGAATGATTATAACCTGTAGAACAATATTTCCGCCGAGAAAAAGATTCTAAAAGCCATGCCAAATTCACTATAATTGGAAAAAATAGAAATAGACAGAAAAGATAACCTTAGAAAAATTCTTGAGGAACATGAAGACAAAATGATTTTGTGCCTCAAAACACTTTGTCCAGACGGGCTTAATCACAAATTTAACAAGATAGACAGAATTAATATATAACCGCATAAATCAAGCCCTACCCACATTTCTCAAGCACACAAGACAGGCATGCTTGCAGAGATGTTTAGGTTTCACTCTGATACACACACTCATACTAATATATACACTTGCACACATTATATACACTCACAAGGATTTTAACAGAAAACATATATTAAGGCACCCCCCTTCCTAGCAACTAATACAACTATCAAAATGACCAAGAAGGAAATTCAGAGTCCAATGAATCTCCTCAGCCTCTATCTTAAAAACAACTTGAAAGAGGCCGTTTGACCAACACAAGAATTGACAAAAATTAAGGATAAAAAACAAAAACAAATGAAAACAACAGATAATGGTCACCTTCTTCAGAAACAGTCATTCACTCCTGTAGTTCACTGCTACAAACAAGCAGGGTATTTTTCTCTTGATGATGGCCATGCTGGTAGAAACTAGTCGAGTAACCTAAGTGAAATAATAAAACAAAAAAATTCAATATATAACACAATGTGTTTGCAAAATTTAATTTTCTAATTTTTTATTGTTTAAAACAAATTATATATATATATATATATATATATATATATATATATATATATATATATATATATATATATATTGCCATTATAGTCTACAATCTACCAGGTACTTTGTGAAATTCCAACTTCAATATCAATCTTCGGAATGCATCATTTACATAATAATCACACATATTCCACAATCCCTGTTATCTTAATTTATCACATGTAATTGTTTATATATATATATATATATATATATATATATATATATATATATATGTGTGTGTGTGTGTGTGTGTGTGTGTGTGTGTGTGTGTGTGTGTGTGTGTGTGTAAGGAAATATGTGGATGTAAATCCGACGGTATGATGAAAAATATGGAAAAGACAAAACAAAATCCGAATATGCAAGTTTACTGTTTTAATGTTGTTTTACTGTCGATGTCAGACGTTTCGGTCTAGTAGACCATCTTCCGGACATGGTTATTAGAAACATACTTAGGATTTGAGGATATTTAAGTCAACATGAAAAGACGATAGACACTAGACTAATTCAGTTGTATTCTTTCTGATTAGTTGAAACGCAATGCACACAAAGTTTAAGCAGACATCATGCAGGCCCAAGTATTCGAAGGTATCGAAGGAAGTAACGGTAAGCCGTTGTAGCATTTGCCATTACTCAGACATCTGTGCGTAAAAGCTGGCAGCAGTTACTGCTTTAATCAATTGGACCGTTAAGCATTACTGGAAGCACTTGAGGTAAGTAGTCAAGAAACCACGATTCAGTTGCAACATACATAGGTATTGAAGGGAAGACGTGCCGTGAGGAAGCCATAGACATAAAGTATATGCCGTGGGCAATCACAAACAAACCACTTGTCTAACTAAAAGAAGCGTCTTATGCCCAAAAGACGGCGCTGCCACGACCACAAAGCAGAACCGTAAAACCGACAGAAGAGCGAACAGTGACGGGGTGTCATGGTAAGAACGTCCTTTATTCTGATCTGTCACTATCTACATCGCGGCTGAGAGCCCTTAAAACCGCAACGGGGGTAGCCGTAAGGCCGAGCATCGTAATTGCAATGGAGAAGTGCCATCTCTTCAGTCGCAGTCAACATCACGCTGAGAGCTCATGGAACCGGACCGGGGTCGCCGTATGGCCGAGCGCCTCAATTGCAATGAAAAAGTGCCTTCTCTTCAGTCGCAGTCAACATCACGACTGAGAGCTCATGAAACCGGACCGGGGTCAGCGTACGGTCGAGCGACTCAATTGCAATGGAGAAGTGCCTTCTCTTCAGTTAGAGTCAACATCACGGCTGAGAGCTTATGAAAACGGACAGGGGTCGCCGTACTTGGCGTGTGTTTTTAGGTTTTTTTACACGACAACAAACAAAACAATAGAGCCGTATAGCTGACATGTTTCACCCATAAAGTGTATATGGAAGCAGAAGCCTGAATTTCGTAGACCTTTGGTGACAATTAAACGAATTCGGAAGCATCTCAAGTGTGAATGTGCTTGTATGCACTAGTACGAACTGCAGGTGCTCCGATCAACTGTTAATGAAACCGGAACTTTAGTGGAGCAATCATGTCTAACGCCGGTGTTCATGTGTCTAGCAACTTGTGTTGCAACTGAATACGGTGAGGTCATCATAGTGTACAAACAAACGCGATGATGGCGGGTGAAAGTATGAAAGTCAGAAGGCAGCAAAAGAGTTGGATAACCTTTACAAAGATGTCTTAGTAATGGCAAGTGGAGTCTACGACGACCTAACGTTAAAACCAATATGACAAACAAAGAAATTGCCATGCAATCGGACTGCATATGTGTACATGGCGCTTAAACGCTACCGGGCGGGTTGTCTACAGGACCTCTTTGTAGGTTATGTTTCTAGCACAGTTATTGGGAGAGTAAATGAAAACCCTGCTCTTAGCCCCAACTCGAGAGCACCCAACGTAAAGTTGGCCGTGAGAGAAGCACTGCTCACGTAAATGCAGACCTGCGATGCTAAGCGTCTGTCCTTGTGATTTGTTAATGGACATAGCAAAGCAAAGCTTCACGGGAAATTGTGAGCGACGAAAATTGATTGGTATGCTTGCGTCAGAACGACTTCCTCCTTGTTGCAGCCAGTTGCAATGGTCGCCTCAATCAGGTTCGGAGAAAGGGATTTAATAATGAGGCGAGTGCCGTTGCACTGTTTAGGTAGGAGCAAATTCCTGATTAGCATAATCGGAGCACCATCTTTGAGCCGAAGAATATGAGGTGCGAGTCCGGACGGCTGAAGGGAGTTCAAAACTTCTATGGGATACTCAGCTAATTCAGATGGATCGGAAGTTCTGTCGATGGACTTATAAACATGACATTGCCCAGGAATGCAATCCAACAGTTTACGATTGATGGAATCAACTGTACAGCTCTTCGGTACCAATATGGCCCTCCCAGCAAGCCAATCGGCATCGGCAAAATTAGTGGATAGGTTGTAGAAGACTGCATTCATCAATTCATCCGGTGATTCAACAGTGGTGGCAAGCTGATCCATCTGCACATAACGCTGTGTGTCAGATGGCATTTTCCCCTTCCCAAGAGCAATAAGGTCCCGTGCGAAGTCAGCGGATCTGGAGTCCCCATTCAAGTAGGCACGCATGTCCGTGCTCAGTTTAAGAGTCTCCACGTGGCGCCAAAGGGCAGACGACTTCAGGCAGGCGCGGACAACGTCAGCGCGTGTGCCTTTAGGAATAACAGGTAGAGTCTGCCTAAAGTCGCCTGCGAGGTGATGGGTTACTCCACCCATGGGGTCGGAGGAGTCGCAGATGTCTTGGAGACTTCGGTTAAGTGCCTCAAGGGCGCCCTTGTGTGCCATCGTGCACTCATCCCAAACTATAAGTTTGCATCTCCGCAGAACTTCAGCCTGTGGCGAATTCTTTGTTATGTAGCAGAGAGGAGTTTGTGACCGGCATAGATCAAGCGGCAACCTAAAAGCCGAATGAGCGGTTCTACCTCCCGGTAGCAACTTTGCAGCAATCCTGGAAGATGCGACTGCAATAGCGATCTCCCCACGACGCCGTACCTCTGCCAGGACTAATTTAGTAAGAAAAGTTTTGCCAGTTCCTCCGGGCGCATCTAAAAAGTATATACCTGCACTACAGCCGTTTGCCCTGTCTGTTATGGTAGTGAAAGCAACCCTCTGAACAGGTAGAAGTTTGGGCTCGTTTTTGGTAATGTATGCGTTCAGCCCCTCAATAGAGTAGGATGTTTCCCGCAATAACTCAGTTGATACAGTGTCAAAACCGTCTCTGAGCGGTGTTGGTAAAACGTAAGTTGATAAAGAGACACCTCCCAGTTCGAAAACGATATCTTCTAGGGTTATCAGCGCTCTGTTGAATATGAAGTCAGTGAAACCACAGCTAGGTGAGGGCGGTGCGAGAACTGCTGACCTGGAAAAAGTTCGCGTGTGATTTCAACCCATCTCGAATTGCACGTGAACTTGACGAACAAATCAGGCCTCCCGTAATGAAGGACATAGGTCATTGCGTCTTGTGCCCTTTCATGCATGTATTGAGGGCCACCAGTATAAGAGGAAGGCAAAATGCACGGTTTGCCGAGATTGCGTGGGTCACCATCAGAACGCAGGCCATCACGAAGGTGAATGTAGGAGTCCTAAACCTCTCCGACTCCATTTTTGCAGCCATGTCAACAGCGAATTGAAGAAATAGTTGACGGCACCTGTGCAAGTGGTTAAATTCACCCACCCTAACCATAAACATGTAAGCGTAGTAAGCCCTACAGGAGACCGTCTATGAGGTCGACATGGAATCGTTGCTTGTCTGGTATATTGGGATTTTGAAGTGGTACCTATCGCTTCCGTATGGAAAAAGAAGGGGGATACTGGAGACAGTCGTATGAACGGTGGGTTTCACTGATGCGGCGCAGACCACCGCCCCGGTACCTTATGACAATGTCACGGCTGTTATGCTCCTCACCGTGGGTGACTGCGGCGACTTCATTACATTCAGGAGCATTGAAGCGACGTGAGGCCGTCTGTCTGCATCGATGACAACGCTGAAAGAGGGCGAAGAGTTGTTTTGCAACGCAAAATTTAAGCTTCGGATGTAACAGTCATTCACTCCTGTAGTTCACTGCTACAAACAAGCAGGGTATTTTTCTCTTGATGATGGCCATGCTGGTGTAACTGTTAGTTTCGTAAATCATGTCTTGTAGACGGAACAGAATGTCTCTACGGGGACCGACGGAAATATCGCTACGCAGAATGTCGAGACGCGCATCAACCTGCTCGTTGAAGTCAGCGAGAAAGTAAATTTGTAGGAACTGAGGTGGCTCTCCCTGATCAGCCAAAAGTGATCCCATTAAGTGGTATACCTGGCCTTGCACGTTGAAAGTAGGCATCCATCCCCCTCACTAATAGCCTTCGCACCAAAAGACGTCATCTGGAAGCAACAGTTGTACTTCCGTATTGCTTCAAGAAAATGCGTTGACTCCGAAGTTGTACCCAGAAGGAGGTCCCTAAGCGGCTGGGGAGGTTCGTCTAAAGAAGGGAGTTTGATTTTGCCCCAAGAGCAACAAAGCCCAGGTTGCTCACAGGCCCACTTTTTTGGTCTGTTTATATAGGATACAGGTTCTATGACAATTTCTCGGACATTCAGGCCGGTATATGTTATTTAATACTGTTTATTATAAAACAGAGCATTTGCTTAAATACTTGTATCTATAAAAAGAACGTTAAACATATCATAAATGTCTTTAAATAAATTGTCGGACTTTGTCCAATTCAAAAATATATGACGTCATTTGTTTACATTTGATACGCTAGAGGAGATATGAATAGAAGAGATTCATGGAAGATTTAAGTTTAAAGATAGTAAAATCGACCTTGCTAACCGGACGCTTCTCTCTGGCCGAACGGTTAAGGCACGTCACGGTTCCGTGTAGAATACAGGATCGATTCCTGTCGGAGAACGAAAATTTCCTATGAAAATTTCTCGGATATTCAGGCCGGTAAATGTTATTTAATACTGTCTATTATAAAAACAGAGCATTTGCTTAAATACTTGTATCTATAAAAAGAACGTTAAACATATCATAAATGTCTTTAAATAAATTGTCGGACTTTGTCCAATTCAAATATATATATATATATATATATATATATATATATATATATATATATATATATATATATATATATATAGTGTATATTTCGGCAGTCATATATATATATATATATATCCGCATATGTTTGTGTGTATATATAGATTAGGTGTAAAGACAATAAATTTTTATTATTACCATCAAATCTAACTTCATCTCGAAATAGTTTCAAATTAGATTTGAAGACTTAGACTTTAATTAAGAAATATTACTCATCTTGAAATAGTCTCAAATTAAATTATTGACTTATACTTTAATTAAAAAATATTACTCTTTATCTGTCATTCACAATATTAAAAATATTAGTATTTTTTTAATTTTATTTTTTGTTTATTGATATAATATTCAGTTTATTTTGTGGAGAATTTAAACTCTTAAATTACTATCAAACTGTTATGGTGTAAAACCATAGAAAGAAAACACGGATTCGGATATAGGTTAAATAGTATATTCTCGGAAACGTAGTACAAAGGTAAATGTGGACAGGATAGTACTTTCTCTCACTGGTGTCCCGACTCACTCATTCACTCACTCACTCTGTGGCTACTACTCGGTGACCCTCACTTGGTGACTGATACTTGGTGACTCTCGCTTGGTTACTCTCACTAGGTGACTGCTTTTACTCATAGTTGGTAGCCTTATTATTTTGGATTTTGAAGAGTTTTTTTGTAGGTAGGTCCACACAATACCCCTCTCCCAAGCCTTTTACTCGGTAAAAAGGTTTATTACTTTCCAGAAATTTAATACCTTTTCTTTTTGGGGTTGATTGTTAAAGGCTCGATAAATTTCTTCTTTCTCCCCGACCTTCGTTATTCAGGCATATGCTGCGGGGGCTCGAGGTCAAATGTGTTGTAAATGATCTCGATGGGTTCTTCCACTTCATCCTGTGTGCTGTTAGAATCTGTTTCATGCCGTTTTTTAATTTGATTAATATGTCTTTTGTGGATATGTCTTGGTCCTTGTATTATATACACCATCTCGCCGATCCTTCTAGTGATCGTGCCTTTCTCCCAGTACGGCATATTCTTCTGAAAACTTTTAAAAAAGATTTTCTGACCTGGAAAAAATCCCTTTTTTGGTCCTTTTTCGGTCTTACATATTTTTGACTGTTTGGGAATTAATTTGTCAAAAACAGATCTCACCTTTCTGGCAAACATGATTTCTGCCGGTGAGCCAGTTGATGGTGTATTCGGGTTCGGCGTAATGCGATAAACTTGCAGAAACTGCTGTAATGCTATGTCAGTCGGAGTTTCTTGAGCTTTTTTAAATGCTCTTTTCAGCGTGTCTACGAAAATCTCTGCCTGCTCATTTGGTCTAGGGTGGTATTGAGGCGTAGTTATGTGCTTGACTTGGAAGATGTCGCAAAAATTCTTAAATTCTGCCGACGTAAACTGTGTACCATTGTCGGTGACCACGCAGTCCACTACTCCAAATCTCGCAAACAGCTCATGTAGGAAACAGATTGTTACAGCCGTTGTCGGCCTCTTGCATCTTAAAACCTCCGGCCACAACAACGATTAAGTAATAATAATGGTCAATCGGCCCAGCAAAGTCAATATGTATACGTGAACAAGTCTGGTTCGTTTTTGGCTAGGGTTTGAAAGTGGTAGGTGGAGCTTTGGCCGCCAAGGCGCATCCTCTGCATGTGTTAATCATTTCCATTATGGCCTTGTCCATCGCCGGTCAGTAGACATAGCTCCGCATGAGACTCTTCATACGGTTTCTACTGGGGTGTCCACCGTGGAAGTCTTTTAAAATTCACTTCCGTAATTTTTCCGGAATTACAACTCTTTCGGTGTATAATAAGACATTGTCACATAGTGAGTAGACGTCTGACACGCTATTATCTTTTGTTGCGATTCTACGTTTTATCTCGCAAATAAAGTCATCTTCTAGCGCTTCGTTTTTGATTTCCGACAACGTTACAGGTCGATCCCGGACGGTGTTCGCTATTATTGATTTTATTTCACAGTCTGAACGAAGAGCTGCTATAACTGAGTGGTTGGTTTTGATTAGCGATTAGTCTGGATAGACCATCTGCATGGTCAATTTTATTAGTTGGTAAATAATTGAATTTAAAATTATTGTTGAGAAGGATCTCAAAAGTCTATTCGCCGTATAAACCGGTAAACACTTTTTAGATCCAAATATCGTTAATAATGGTTTATGATCAGTTTGTAGACCTTCCATGAAGATATCTGTGAAATTTTGTTACCACGAAAATGATACTGAGCCCTCTTTTTCAATTTGGTTTTACGCTTTTTCTGCGGTTAGCAGCGTCCTTGATGCGTGTGCTATGGGTTTCCGTGTACCGTCTGGCATAATATGTAGGATACACGCACCGATGCTGTACGAACTAGCATCGCAGGCCACAATGATATCTAATTGAGGGTTAAAGTGAGTCAGAAATAATTCTGATGTTAATATAATTTTTATTTTTTCAAAAACTGACACTCCATTGTCCAGTTCCAAATTTTCTCTTTTTTTTAACAATTCATTCAGAGGAGCGCGTAGCTCGTGCAGATTTTTTATGAATACTTGGTAATAGTTGGCAGAAAACTTTGGAGCTCGTTGACATTTATTGGAGCAGACATATTTTTGATAGCTTCTGCCCGCCGTGGGTCAAGCCGTCTTCCCTTCTTATCAATGATATGCCCGAGATACCTTATTTCATTCATATAAAAACCACATTTCGAATCTTTTACTTTGAGACCGAAATCATGAATTCTCTCAATAACTTTGTGGATATGTTTGCTATGTTCCTCAGTAGATTTGCTTGCTATTACAATGTCATCCAGGTAGGCACACACGAAGTCAAGGCCGCCCAGCATGGTATCCATGACCTGCTGAAATATTGCAGGTGCAACTTTGACCCCGAAAGCCAATCTATCAAACTTCTATAAACCCCTGTGGGTGTTGATACATAGAAGTTTGGCGAACTCCTCCCTAACAGGGATTTGAAGGTATGCATCACTTAAGCCCAATTTGGAGAATATTTCCCTACCATTCAGTTTATTAAATACCTCCTCCGGTGTGGGGAGAGGGTAATGGTAATCTTTTAGAGCAGCATTGAGGCCCGTTGAGAAATCCGGACAGACTCGAATTTGGTTGGACTTTTTTCTTACGTATGCAGCGGGGGCCGCCCATTCGCTAAAACTCACTTTGGACAGTATACCGGCATTTTCTAGTCGGTGTAATTCTTCGTTAATTTTCTCTACTGATGCAAATGGGACATTTCTTTTGCTTTTGAAAACGGGTTGAAGGTTTTCTTTCAGCTCGAATCTGGCTTTTGTCTTATTACATTTTCCTAGCCCCGCCGAGAAAACTTCGGGAATTTTTTCTTTAAATTCATCTTTCAGGTCTTGGGCATCCTTTGTCATATTTTCCACTTTTGACAAAAATTGTTGATTGGTTGATTGCACAACTTAAATCGCTCCATCCAATCCGTTCCAAATAAATTCTCAGAGTTTTTATGGACGAAAACTTTTAGTTTCTTTGTGATGCCATTTAGTGTTAGAGGTAGCGTTAGCTCACATTCAAATTTGATTTTGTCACCTGTTACTGCACGGGCTGTTTTGTTTGCTTTTTTCATCGTTGTTTTTTTTAATTTCCTCCAAGTATGAAGATTAATGATTGAGAGATCCGGGCCAGAATCTAGTTGCAGCTTAACTGTTTTGTTTAGAATGTTAACCACAACGTATTTTCGTAGATTCCTATCTGCTTTTTCATTTGATACAGTTTGTCTGACTCCGTTTCTGTTGTTCCTATTGTTTCTACAGTGCGCCCTCTTGTGGCCAATTTTGCCACAATAATTACATGTCTTGTTTCGGTAAAAATAGTCTGCCGCCCAATGTTCTCCACCACAGCGTCCGCATGGGCTAGGGGGTAATTTTTTTTTCTCACAGGGCCGTCTACTTTTAGATTGTGAATGGGAATACTCTTTGCTTTCTTTACCTTTTCCCGGAGAGTAATTTTTTGGCATGTACTTAATTCTCCTAATATACGATATGCCTGATTCCTCGATGTTTTTGGAATCGCTTTTAACACTGATTACTTGCTGGCAATCTTCAGCTAGTTTTTGTAATGTGAGACCTGGTTTGCTTTCTAGTCTTGATAGAAATGTCCGTCTTATCTCCGAGTTTTTTTGCGAAAACTAGACCTTGGGTAAATATTAAACATTTGAAATCGTCAATTGACAATTCTGCCAAACGAAAATCGTCACAGTGCTTATTTACAATAGACGCAAATGTAAGATAATACTCGTCATCCCATTGTGACAAGTTAAAACACTTCCATCTTTTGTGAAATAGTGTTGTATTAGGGCTAAATAACTCAGACAAAAGTTTTACTGCTTCATCGAACCCCAATTCACTTGTTTTCTTCGGAAGAATGTAATCGACGAACTTACTATGTTCCGCTGTTCCCAACTTTCTCAAAAGTAGGCGAACTTTTTTAGCGTTCGGCCAATCCTCACAATCAACCGCAAAAAGCTCTTCTTATCTTCTATAGAAAGCTTGAAATGTTTTATCTTCTTCAGGAAGATAATTGAATGTCTCAATAGGATTACAAATTGTGTTGTGAGAAAATGCAGTGTTGTTTTCTCTAACATCCTTTTTACTTAATGTTTTTAGAAGTAATTATTGTTGTTTTTGGAATTAAAAAAAAACTGTTGTTGTTCTCTCTGCTGTAGAAGCAATTTTTCATCCCGATCCTTTTGCTTTTCTTCCTGTTCTTTTTGTTGTAGAAGTAATTTTTCTTCCAATATTTGTTGCCGTTCCTCAGACTTCTGTTGCTGCTGTAGTATACATTCCTCAGTCTTCTGTTGATGATCAAGGTGTGCCTTCATCATCTGAACAATGATTGCTTTAAAGTCCTCCATAATGACTTCAAATACGTGTTTTCAGAGAGAGAAAAAAATGGAATTTAGACAATTTCTCTTTTATAAGGGAAAAGAAATAATTCCTTTCCTTAATATTTCTCAGCTCTGGTTGGTAACAAAAAAAAATCTTTTTTTTTCTAATACAGTCTAAGTGCTTCTATTTTTCTCTAAGAGGAGAAAAAAATCGCATAAACAACCACTCTGCCAACAGAAAATACATTCTTTCCTCCTTTTTTTCCCTGTGTGGTCAAAAGAAGCGAAGAACAATGCAATACTTTAGATTATAGCAACGAGGGGGGAGAAAAAATCTTACTTACAATTTTTCAGTAGTAAGTATTTTCAATTTGTTGGTTTTAAATGAATTGAGATAATATTTCTTTTATACTTTTCCCTTCTTCCTAAATATATCCGACGTCCCCATCTGTGCCTTTTTTCGTATTTACGTTGCCAGTTATTTGGTTGGTGTCCTTTTTTTATCAGTTGTATATTAACATAAAACTTTTGTATGTGTAGCTTTCTTTCGTGAAAATTTCTCTTTGGTTCGCCAGACTTGAGGTTAACACACTGGGGTCTTTTCTTTTAGGTAGAGGTTTCTCTTTGTGCTTCGAATATTCTTCGTCGCCAGTTGTTATGGTGTAAAACGATAGAAAGATAACACGAACTCGGATATATGTTAAATAGTATATTCTCGGAAACGTAGTACAAACGTAAATGTGGATAGGGGAGTACTTTCTCTCACTGGTGTCCCGACACACTCATTCACTTACTCACTCTGTGGCTACTACTCGGTGACCCTCACTTGGTGTCTTTCACTTGATGACTGCCTTTACTCAGAGTTGGTAGCCATATTATATAGGTGTGGTAGAGTACATTTGTAGGTAGGTCCCCACAATACCAACGTTAATTAAAAAATATAAAAATATATAAATCTGTGTTTTTCAAAACTGGCAGCTATATGTCCACATACATTAATTCTCTTGATTTCCCTCTTCAAATGTATATTTCCCTTTCTTTCCTTCAAAACCCTAATTTCATTTCTTATTTCTTACATCTTTACCTCTCCCTTTTTTTTAGCTCTATATCGTTTCCGGTGAGTTGATCTATTAAATAGGCCAGTGTTTGATCCTTACCCCACCTTCCTCACTATTATGTATTGTAATAAAAATAAATTTTAAAGCATTCCTATCTCTCCCTTACCTCTCTAATTTCGACCATGTCTGTCGAACTATATCTCACCACTCTCTATATCACCTTAGATCAGTTTAATACTGTGCCTCAAAAGTGTAAAAAATTTTATGTAAATTTAAATTCATATTTTCACCCTTGGAAGTGTGGTCTGACGAGCCAGGGAAAAACTAATTTCCTGGGGAAATAAGTTATAACCATGAAACTTTAACGTTGTCTGTTTTAATTAAATTAAATTAATCGATCTGATTTAACACTGAGCTCTGTGGATTTCATCCTCCTTGGGATTATCCATACGGATTACTAAGATTTTCATTACCTACCTATATAAACATATATATATATATATATATATATATATATATATATATATATATATATATATATATATATATACAGGTCTAATAAAATTTAAACTCTGTCCTCACTGAGTGTCTTTTGCTTGTGATTTTGTGGTAAAGTAAATCTGTTCATAGAAAGCATCAAAATGGTGTGGTAGTAGCGAATGGGGGACGATGGAATAAAGTTATATAACTTATTTGATTGACGTTTGTAACAAGTGACAAGACTCCATCTGAAAAATCTGAGGACGAATACATATTGAAAATGATCTGCTCTTTTTTTTATGTTTACGTCCAATATATGTTTGCTAGCTGCACCAATTTAATTAGTCGCATTTGTCCTTTTTTATTTTTATCCTGGAGAATTGACTTACTTCGCTGATGAACTTGTTTTTGTTTTTTTGTTTTGTTTTTCTAACTTCCCATCAACACATACGAACATATCAATTACTAAGATCAAAAGAAGCATCGTTAGTTTCCTGCACCGGAAATCTCTCTTAGTTTTTGACCAAGCTAATTAATAAAAATCAAGCTGTTTACATAACTCATATCACAGGTATAAATTAGTGAAGAAACACATCAAATATTTCGACAAACTGATGAGTACATACGGTTTAAAATAGCATGTATAGAAATGCATTCGAAATGATTTTACTATAGGAATTAATTGAAATTGATTTTACTACAGTACTGCACTAAAATGATTTTATTTGAAGAAATCAATGAAAAATTTCTGGAATTAAAATCTACGTTATCTTAATAGAGGTATGTATTTAAATTACTTTTACAAGTTGCTTTAGAAACGATTTTTCTATATAAATACATTGACTGTGGGTTTACTAAAAATAGCTCTAAAATAATTTTAATTTAAAAGTTCATTAAATTATTGGAAAACTTGGACGTTCATGCCCAGTAAAATGAAGGTTTTTCCATTGACACCGCTATTATTTTAATTACTTTCACTCCTCAGTGATGTTGTTTTAAAAAGCGATGGTCAGATTCATATAAAAACCTAAATGAAATGAAATTTATGATGAAAATGAACTTATATATTTTCTTTGTTCTTGAATATTGGCATAAAAAATAATAAACACTATTGATTATATTGTTTATTTCGAAGAACAATTTTATATTTACAAAATTTTAATGTCAATAGAAAAACCGAACACTCAAGCTTCGGTTTTTTGGTTTGTTTTTTTTTTAGAGCACGACAATTCAAGTTTGCCAAATTATTACTTTGGAATTTGCATTATACAGGTTGTAACAGCACAAAGGTGCCTCACAGGTTTCACGTACGATTTCATTTTCAAGTCCTTTTTCACTGCTCTTTTGACTCTTGTAGCTGAAAATACTCTATCACGTTCCGAACGGATTATGAATTGAGTTGGATCTTTTCTAAATGGTTTCTTTAGTCTACATTGAAATCTTTCCCCAAATCTGATGAATAAAAATGACAGACACTGAAATCATATACAGAGTATGACTATTTAGTTTACGAAATAGTACAATTGTGTCACTCTGGTAAGAAGTCAACTAAAAAATTGTACTCGACCACGTCCGGACATGTTCCATCTTCAGCTTTTTTGAGATGAAGAACAAATACGTCAATCGTTGCCGAGCATTAGAGGATGTAGTATGTGCTCATGTCCATCTGTAGTCAATTAATGAGTGAAATGAATCTATAACAATGTCTAAACATCAGGTTTTGTGTGAAAATGCAAATGAAATAGAACTATTAAAACTAGTTTAACATGAACGAACTATGAGATCTAATATAGGTATATTTCGGAAATACTTTTATTAATAGTTGTATATATAAATCGTGATATAACGAGTATGGTTTTGGAACGAAAATGTGAATGTGCATATATATATATATATATATATATATATATATATATATATATATATATATGTGTGAAGAAATATAGTTTTAAGGTGTGTTTTAGTTTATATGTATATATATATATATATATATATATATATATATATATATATATATGTGTGTGTGTGTGTGTGTGTGTATATATATATATATATATATATATATATATATATATATATATATATATATATATAAAGAGTGTGAGAGAGAAAAAGAAACAAAAAGAGAGAGAAAGAGATAGAAGGTGTATCAAAAATACTTCGGCCGCGAGTTCCTCACCCGAAAACTAGAACAAAATTTCATATGAACGTGTGTCAATAAATCCTGCGAT
>OZ038497.1:58123816-58196316 GCA_964036315.1 Acanthosepion esculentum
TGATCACATAAAATTCCTCTGAAGTTCGCTATGGTATCACCAGTGGTACTGGTTATCGGGTTGAGAATTTCTAGCTTCCAGACGAAATACCACCATTGGAAAACAAGTATGGATTGAAGCTGTACGGGGACAAAAAACGAAGCTAAAGCGAGCATTCAAAATGATAGACGTGAAGAAACTAATACTGTTTGTTGGATAAATGGCAAGATAGCGAAATGTGTTCATTAACGTCCTTTGATCTCGAATATACCGTATGTAACGGCATATAAGACGAACAGGTGTATAAGACGCACCACAATTTCAGCAAGAAAAATTAGTAATTAGTAAAATTAGTAAAAATATTAGTAAATGGAACAGCCTAGGCTATATTTATGAGGTATTATTTTGGTTAAACAAACCATGATTACAATTAAACGAAATATAATAGGAAAAAAAGGACACGAGCCTATAAAAACTGTATTATATCCAAAGGTAAAAAAACAAAATAAAAATCTAGCAATTATTACAATTGAGCAAAAGAGTACAGTTACCATTAAATGTAATTCATTTCAAACCCATAAAATTCGTCGTCTTTGTTATCAAAACTGTGATACTCATTTTCAATACTACTATCATCGTCGTTAAATAATGCGTCATCTTCCGTTCCATTGAGAGCATAGCTGATGCCACACTTTTAAAAAGATTTCACAACAATTTCTGGTCTAATATTATCCCAAGCTTGCTTCACACATTCGCAGGCTTGTGCAATACTGGGTCTTTTTATTCTTCCTGTAAGCGTAAGGTCGTGTCCAGGCATTGCCATTCACGTTTTCCATTGCTCCTTCATGCTTAAGTCTAAACTAATAGTAGTTGCCAGGTAGCTAATTTCGGCCGACTATTGCGAATTTTAAACCTACATCTGCCATATAAGACGCAGGGGTATTTTAAAAGATATTTTTAGTAATAAAAAAGTGTACCTTATATGCCGTTAAATACAGTACTTACGTGAAGGCCACTATAGGATTACCGAAAAAGGATGATCGAATTCAGTGCATAGTAGTAATGAGTAGCATTACTTTGTAACCTATCAAACATATTCCTTGTATTTTTATAAAATACCTGTTTGGACGTCTGGCACATTTGTATTTGTTCAACACCCACATAGCCCACCTGTGGTATATAACGGATCTTAGTTACGGTTTCTAGGAAAAGGGCTCATAATCTAGAGTGATCAACAGTCTGAACAAGGCTAGCACGCTCAAACCCTGGGTCACGATGACTTGCGACTTCATGCGTGCACAACCACCGACGGTACACCAAGGGTCCCGTCTACCCAGTTTCACTCACAATTAGCAGGTAGAGAAACTTGTCATAGCATCTGAAGGATCGTTTGCGGAATCACGATATCAGCAAAATTAACGGTTGATCTCTTCGAAAGTGGCAAACAGCTCACAATGGCTTCACTTCATGGTTAGGTAAATGAATGAGAATGTGGAGAAAATCGGTGTTTCGTCATTTAGAAGAACTTCATCGATTTTTTGCACTGAATTTTTCTTCAAAGATTTTTCCAAAGTTTTTGAAAGATTTCATATCTTCCTATTTAATCTCCTTAAATATTGCAAGATTTTTGACAAAGTAAACTCCCAAACCCGTACTATAGTTGTGAATTCAATATTTTCTGGACTACACATACATCTGGCCTTGTATCAAACATTGCTATAGATTCACGTCACGTAACATTGTTACGGCACCACCTGTACTGTAGCAGGGGTGTGTATAAGGCCAGATAGTCAGAGATTTTAAGCATTTCACTCCAAGCAAGGCGGGATTGCCAGTAGTATGCAAGTGGTGTCAGAGAGTGAAAATAAGAGAAAAGACTGGGTATAGGGGGAATTGAGGAAAGGATAAAATGTCGAACAGGGATCAGGGCATCAGAAGATAACGATTGGTGGGACATTTAAATTTTTGAAGTTATCGGGAAAGCAAGTAAGAAGAAGGGAATTTCACTGTCAGGTGGTACGAGAGAAGAAGTAGTTGGAGTAGAAGAGGCGGTTACATTTAACTGTTTCGACAGTAAAAGGGTGGGACCTAGATACAATCTTGTAACGTGCTTAAATTCATGCATTCGCGGTACCAGGGAAAATAGCTCGGTAGAGCAGTTGCCATGAAGATATTTGTAGAAAAGACAGGTGGAGACCACATCACGCCTGTGAGAATGTGACTGGAAACGAGGAGCCAACTCAAGACTGACCACATTGCCGATCCGTCTTTGGATTTTGTCGAGCACCTCGAGATAACAGCAGCGCCACCAGATCATATATGGCAATAGTATTCAATGCATGAGCAAATGGTAAATTTGTAGATGTGCAAGATGGAGTCAGACGAGAAAAAAACCTTCAGGTACGACACAGAGAACCAACTTTCCTTGCAGTAGATGCAGCTATTGATTAAATGTAGTTGTTCCACCTCAGGTCAGTGGAAAACGTGAGATGTGGTTTCACAGACGACTATTTAGAATACCCGAGACTGGGCATATGGGTAACGAGGCAGTTAAATAGGCACCAAAGGACAGTTTATATCTACAATCAGAAAGAGACAGTCGACGTTTCATGGATATTTTATGAAGAACGGCGACTTTCGAATACAAACTGCTTAACACGTTTGTGTGAATGGATGGTAGAAGAGGATTAAAAAGCGTAGTAAAAGGCGAAACGTTACTTACTTCAACATGCATACTGTTAGAACAAATCTCATTTTTTCCACATTCTCATTCATTTACCTAACTATGAAGTGAAGCCGTTGTGGGCAGTTTGCCACTTTCGAAGAGATCAACCGTTAATTTTGCTGATATCGTGATTCTTCAAACGATCCTTCAGATGCGATGGGAAGTTTTTCTACCTGCTAATGTTTGCTACAGTCACCGCTTAGACTATTTCTTGCTTTTTTTTTCTCCTCTTCTCACTCGAAAACGTAAAAGATAACTTTGAATCAAAATCGAACTCGTTCTTTTATGCTAGAATACACTATTTATATGAAAGTAGGCGAAATGTTATTAAAAAAAAACAAGAAAATATTTGATGAATAAATACGCTATCAATTTATAATGTTTAAAAGATTTTATCGGATTTGCGGTAATATTTTACATCAATCCTGCATTTATTTTACTTTTTTCATTTTTATGTAATGGAAATTAATTGTGATCTTCTAAGCGTAGATTAGACATAACACAATACCGAAAGTATGGGCCATGACAAGCTTGTTAACCATTACACCACGTCGAGTTTCCCAATTTAATGAACGGGGACAATAGTTCCTGTTTGTCCTGGATATGACGATAAACTACATCCGGTATCAAGGCCTGTGATCGGAAGATAGGAGGTTTTGAGGAGTGTGGAACTATTTCTTAATTGCTGTTGTTCCCAGGTCAACCTTGACCTGGGGTAGTAGCACCTGTTAGGGTCCATGCTATAGACAAATAGTAAAAAGTAAACAAAAATCAGTAGTACATTTTTTTATACTAAAATTACCAACAGTACATTTCATGATTTACAAACTATATATCTAAAAATATACCTTTACTCTGAAAGCATAAAATTATGTACAAAATATCTGTAGTTGAGAGGATAAAATTACGCACAAAATATTTAGATTTTGGAATAAAATAACCCATAGAGATGTCGATATGCAGCCAAACAGAATCAACCAACCAAACAGCCAACATGAAATAATTTTTCATGATATTATTCCATATAATATCCTATAACTTATTAAAGAAATAAAGCACATATCATTGCCTCTAGTAATCATGTCCACACAAACATGGATGTGCAGAAATGCTGATTATCATCTACCACGTATTCAACTGTGAGAGCAGAATAACGCATAATATATTTTATTGCTTCAAAGCCCTCAAGAAAATTAAAGTGACCTATAAAACTGTTAAAGTACCGTTAAACAACACAAATCAATCAATCAATTGTTCCTGCTGTAAATATATTATTATAGTTTTTCGCCCATAGAATTTTGCTCTATATTATCTTCTCTTATAATTTACCCAGTACAAGGCTCAAGATCAAATCAAAATAGAGGGTTAATTAATTAGGTTGTTTTATGGACGTAAGGTATATATATATATATATATGCCAGATCACGGTAGATCCTAGACTTGAATAGGTGAAGATTGTAGATTTTCTTTTAGTTTATTTTGTTTTATGGCATATCAACCTCTATGGGTTATTTAATGCCGACAAGATTTTTATTGCTGGTAATATTTTTTTCAAGAATGTATTGCTTTTATTAAGTATTTTCTTCAAAAATCTATTGCTGGTAATAACCTTTTACAAAAAAGTATTGCTGGTATTAAAACCTATTTTTACACTTTCATAGTGTTTCGAGTCCAGTTTGTGGGTCAACTATTTAACCAAAGATGGGACCCTAATCGGTGCTACAACCCCGGGTCATGGTGAACCCGAGAACACCAGCAATTAAGAGGTGGTTCCATATTCCTCAAAACCTAATCAGACGCATGGCTGTTGGATGTAATTTATCGTCTTACCCAGAACGAGATTGTAGATCTACGGGAGTATTTACGAAGATTTTTTTCTAAAAAGCAGTGGCTTTTTTGAAAGAAGCTGTCTGAATGGAAACTTCTTCATACCTACTGGAATACGAAGGGTATGAGGATGATTCGACTCCTCGTACGTAGCATCGCGGATACTAGCTGGGAAATTTTAAACTGGTGTAACTAAAGAATTTAGCTCAATCTGAACATTTTCCATTGTAATATCGATAGAATAGCGAGTGGTTTTCGAATTTGCGTCTGCAGGAAAGGGCTTAACACAGTCCAGCAATAGTAAACAATCAATGCATCCTTGAATAGAAGAATTTCAGTTTATATGTACTTTTAAAATAATTTATTAAGCATAGCTTACTTTCAGTACAACTGTAGGGTAACCATTTAGAATAAATTACACTAGTAAGGTCTCTTCAAGACCAGCTTACCAACTATTACATCGCAAAAAGGCGCCCTCTTGATAAATATCTATGAAATGTAAATAAATCTAAGCGTAAGATATCGCTGTTTGGAAAAAGGAAAAAAAATGTTAAAATAGCCTAACTGGGTTCATAAGTGCTATTTGTAGTTAGTCGATATTCGTTTCAGTAGATAAAGTCTGTATGTAGATCATTTGTGATTCAGCGAGTGACTAGACCAGTGTGGTTAGCGTGGAGAGAAGTAGAATTGGCCTCCAGATACAAAAATATATAACCAAAAAATAAAGAATCATGAGTGTTAGTCAGCGAAGAAAAACAAGAGGGAGTGAGTCAATGGTAAAGATTCCTATGGAGTGGTTGAATAAGTGTTTAAATATTAAGACGAAAACAACTTCTTTTTTTACTTCTTGCTAAAATTTTAACAATGGCTGACACAGAGGTCGGCGGCTTTTCCCGATAAACAAGACTGCAAAGAAGGGAATGGCCCTCTGGCATAAGTCTTTAAAAGGGAAAAAAAGTCGAAAATAGAAAAACCGGCTTGGATTTTATGGATTATAAGAAGAGATAAGAAATACGAGCGAAATCGAGACAAAGAAAGTGAGAAGGAAAGTAAAGTTAGACAAAGAAAGATAATTATTTCTCAATTTGAAAAATATTTAACAAGTTTTCTTTGCTAGAATGCATGCATACATACCTACATACATACACAAACGCACACCCACGCGCGTGCACGCACACACGCACATATATATATGTACATATATATATATATATATATATATATATATATATATATATATATATATATATATATATATATAATTTATATTAGTTTTTATTTTTAAAAAAACTGTGTTCGATACACACAGTAGAGCATAATATCATAATCATTTTGTTTTTTTAAGAATATGATTCCAATGCGACACAGAAATTTCTGTTTCAAAACCATATATATATATATATATATATATATATATATATATATATATATATATTGAGTTTACAAAGCTTGGATAAAATAATATCGCAACACAATAAAAGGTATTATGAGGTAAATTTAGCGTAGATGTTTTATAATATAAATATATCTTGAAAATTTTTACCAATATCGGTTGGTTAATATCAATTATATGGTGGAAACATTCATTTGTATTATAATACTAGAAGCATGGCCCGGCGTTGCCCGTGCTTGATTCAAAAATCGTCCGACTCATACAGCAATTGCTATCACTTGACTTAAAATATTTTTGCCCTTCCTTGCCTTTAAAAGAGTGCCCTTTGCCGTGCTGATGTTGCTAAATGCCTTACTTCTTGCCTATCTAACACTGCGATTTTTTTCTAAACTGTATACTAAACATTTAAACTGTTACGAAAAAAGAACTAAACAAAATGAACACAAAACGATATTTATATATATATTTATATATATAATTTATTTATTTTAGGATATTAAAACATGTTAAAAATCGCTACTTAATGTCAGTTATGTTTCATCACTACAAATGTGTCTCCTCGGCCGATGTTAAACTACTGGCGCGTTAACATCGCCCGAGGAGACACATTTTTACTGTTGAAACAGAATTGCAATGATGTACCAATATTTAACATGTTTTAATATCCTAAAATAAATAATATTTTGCTCTACTCTGTATTTTGACCTCTTTGAAATTAAATGTTACATACAGTGGAATTATACTCCATTTGTTTTCATTTTACCTAATAGGGATAGAGCTAATGTAAGTATAAAAATGGACGTTGAAGTCAACACCCAGAGGGAACAGTCTGTTTCATGCTTAGATGCAATCGTAAGACTATCAGGATCTTCTACTTTATTTTTAAGAGAATATGTGGATTTTTACATATTTGTATCTATTTGGAAATGCTTTCTTTTATTTTCCACACACGATCTGCATGTTGTGGCCGTGTTCATAGTTGATATTTTGGGTGTAAGCTTTTTTTTTTATTATTAACGCTTCCACTATTTTAGCGGGTTTTTTTTTCATGGGCATAAGGCTGTTATGGTTGTACTTTCCGTGACTTGCTGACGGAATTTGCTTTCCGTATATGTTTAAATGGATCCATGATGCTTGTATGTATATATAATTTGATGAAAAGAATATATATATATATATATATATATATATATATATATATATATATATATATATATATATATATATATTGCTGGTAATATATTTTTTCAAGAATGTATTTCTTCTATTAAGTATTTTCTTCAAAAATCTATTGCTTGTAATAACCTTTTACAAAAAAGTATTGCTGGTATTAAAACCTATTTTTACACTTTCATAGTGTTTCGAGCGCAGTTTGGGGGTCAACTATTTAACCAAAGATGGGACCCTAATCGGTTCTACCACACCGGGTCATGGTGAAAGTGGGAACACCAGCAATTAAGCGGTGGTTCCATGTTCCTCAAAACCTAATCAGACGCATATATATATATATATATATATATATATATATATATATATATATATATATATATATATATATATATATATATATATATATATATAATGAAAATTGGCTAACGCTTACTTGTGACTCGTTTCGTTCTTCAGGAATTCATCGGATTAAATTTATTTTGGTCGGACTAAAACGGACTAAACACGCAGGTGGCAGAGAGGTGCTGGAATTTTTGTTTCCCAGCCGAATTCATTTAATTTTTTTTCCTTTTTCTTTCCACGCTGTGATATTAGAAGATCTATCAGGAATGGTGAAAATTTGTAAGGGCCAGGGCGAAAATTTTCTGTAGATGACCTGGCGATTAAAGCACTCTCTAGACATTTACGTCGTAGTGAATTATTTTCTCCTTTGATAATGGAAGCATTTTTTATGTCAATGTTGTCATTCTCGTTAAGGTGGGCAACCAAAGCATTTGATGTAGTAATTTGTAAAATGTCCCTTTTATGTTCATATAATTGAGTTGTTTAAACCCAGGGAAATATTAATTCATGCGTAGCGAGTCTTTGGGCAACTAGGCCTGGCGGAACCCCTAACAACAAAACCTGAGTAGACGGATATCAACAGATCATAAAAAGAAGCAGAAAATGATAAATATAATACAATTGAGAATTTCTGGCAGTGTTACGAAGACCAGAGAATACACTGGTCGAAATTCATATAAGTAGCAGATAAATGATTAAAACGCATCATTTTTAAATACACGAAAATTTAATATAATGAAATTATAAACAACTTTGGAACAACTCGAACACCGTGCAACGTTGATTCTTGTTTAATTGTTTGTGTTCCGGGAAAAACAAAACAAGGTTAGACAAAGTTTGTAGGAGATGACGTGGAACGACGAAACAGCTGATGCAAGAACAAATTCCGGTAATTTGTCAGTGAGCAAAAAAAAACAAAAAAAACACAGAAATAAAGAAAAAAAGTTGCTTGTCCATAGTATTATGAAATGGAAATAATGATTATATATCTTCTCGGAACACAAACAAATTCATGAAAAAGGCGAGCCACTTGGCTAAAAACGTAATTTTCGTGATAACACAGATAGGGATGCAAGGTTGAATAATTCCTGGAATAATGACCGGTAATTATAACAGATACCTAGACATCACTAGAAACGCTTTCAGTTGCAATGACATAAATCTTGCGCACAAAGCAGTAAGACCTGTGTTTTGAATTGTCAATAATAATAATAATAATACACACTGGACGATTTCAAAAGTCATTTCTGCTTCGCCAGGAGACCTGATATTATGGAGAGTGCGCATTTGAAACAGATCCTATGCTAAGGAAAATTATGTCTCTTTTTAAGCTGCGGTATACAAGATGCGTTATCGACATCGTCATTCGAAGTAAGTTGGATAGGATGTAAATAATAATAATAATAATAATAATAATAATAATAATAATAATGTTTCTAATGCAATATTATAAATGTCATCTGATGCAGCCTCACTGAGGGATGGTCAATCAGGAATTAGAAGTTGGTGGCCGTTTGTCAAGCATGGAAGGATCTGACCATGAGACATAGTATTATTACATTTGAATTAAGAGTTGTAATTTGGTTTATGGATCAGGCAGTGATTGTTTTGAAGTCAAAACATGCATTATTGTTTCATTTTCTCCGGCAGAAATCTTTTAAAAAAATGAGCTATTGGAAGATTGGAAGTGAAAATGAAAATATAGGTTTCTTTATCTGACCAGCAGATACGATGACGTTTGCAAGAGGCAAGTCTCTTATTTTCGCATAAACTGGAACATTTTCTGTCGTAGATACTATTGTGCAGAAACACGACTAATTCTTCCATTCACTATGAAAGGAACGTCAACTTATAGGCCAAGGTATCGCAAAGTGTGTCGCATGCATTGCCGCACTAACTACAGTATTCGCTAGTATTGTATTAATAATCCATGCGATTAAACAGTTTATTTTCTAATCTTTGTTCCAGTTGATTGATTTTGTTTAACGGCATATCAACATCTATGGCTTATGTAATGCTTAAAGCTAAATAATTTGAACACAACTTTATGGCTTCAACTAAATATATTTTGTTGTACACCTTCAGTTACAGATAAAATGTATTGCTAGTCATTTTGCTTTAAAATGTATTGTAGGTCCTTTTTGCATAAAGATTTGCTGGTATTTTTACTATAAAATTGCATTTTTACATTCATAGTATTTTGTTTGGGGGTTTACTATTTTCCCATAGCTTGGACTCTAAAAGGTGCTACCACTCCGGGTTAGGGTGGACCTCGGAACAACAGCAATTAAGAGGTGGTACCACAAAACCTCCGATCAGAGGCCTCGCCCCCAGATGTAGTTTATCGTCATACCGACGACTATTTTGTTTCAGTGTTTTCCTTGAAATATTATTACCCAGAACTACGAGTTTATACATGTTTTTACCTCATCTGTCATCGTCATCAATTGAACACCTGGCCAGTTCCTTCCATATACCTGGGTTTAAACCCGGGGAAATATTAATTAATTCGTAGCGCGTCTTTGGGCAACTAGGCCTGACGGAACCCATCCCTTTCCTGGTCAAACCTAACTACATCCTGCAGCAAAGGAGATTGTATATTTGGAGGAGAGTCGAACCACTTAATTACTGTTGTTCCCACGCCCTTCCATGATCCAGGATGGTAGAACATGTTAGGGGTCTTAGCTATGGGCAAATAGTGAATCCCCAATGAAAACACTATGAAAGTATAAAAATACATTTATAATAAAAATACTACGTTTATTAAAGATTAACAACAATACCTATTTATAATAAAATCACTAGCAATCCGTTTTATAGTAGAATTACCAACAATGTTTTATAGCTAAATGACCAACAATACGTTTTATGTGTAGCTAAAGCCATTCTCCCTATCTAGAATTTCGCGTTGGTCACGGGTAGGTTGCCGTTGATTCCATTAGGCAACCCTCTGCACTTGCCATTGACGTCTGCCTAGGAATCCGTCCACCCAGAGATGCCATGTCACTACTACACTTGGCTGTATACACAGAACCCAGTTTACCTCATTGTGCTATTTGACTGTTAACACAACGAGAAATATCAACCTCCTTTTAACAGTTCTTCGTTTTAATCCTTCATATAAGCCTGTCGAGGAAGCGGTTTAGTTGCTGATGACCCGCTCATGTGGAAGATAGCACTGGTTTAAATGGTACACGTAGCAAAATTAGAAAAGCCTAAGATAAATAATAATACGAAGTGTGTTCCAGAAGATTTGAGCCTTTTTTTCAGGAAAGTCATTTGTTAATTTCAAAGACAAACCAAAATCTAATCCCCTTCAAAGTGAGATCCTGTAACTTCAATGCACTTGTAGCACCCCAGCCTCCTTCGTCTTCTTAATATTTTCCAAAAGACTGCCCCTTAGATTCTTCTTCAATTTGAGGAAGAACGAAAAGACACAGGGAGCAAGGTTACTGAGGGTGATGACAGTTTTGATGACCATAAACCATCTCATTGCTGTTACTAATGCGTCTCTCCTTCTGTTCGTCACTGAGCACCCCGGGAGCAAGCTTTGCACAAATTTATCGCATGTCCAGATCTTCATGATGAATTCTGTGTACATTTGCCATACCAACTCTAAAGTGTATGCTTATTGTCATTAGAGACAGGTGACGATCATTATCCAGAATACTGAGAATTTTGTCAGCCAACTCTGATGTTCTGCCGTCCACATTGTCTGCCTCTCACATCGCTTATTGTCTCTCACATCCTCTCCAGCGTCCTTGAACCTCTTGTACCAGCTGAATTCAAACGGTTGCTTATACAAGTTAATCCATAAAAAGTCTAGAGCATTTCACACGTTCCCGTAGCATTTTTGGCCAGTTTAACAAAACTATATTATCTCGCGAGCTTCTAAAAATGTCCTAACGTCATGACTGCATTCTGCAAACTTGTCTTCCCTGAAAATCAGTGTTTTGTAGGGTGCGTTCAAAGAGCTTTTACAACCGTCTCCTTCAATCCGCTTTCATTGATTGATTGATTTTTACGGCTTATCAACCTTTTGAGTTTATTCAAAAACGTAACATATTTAGGGGCTGTTAGAATGAGATAATAATGATTTTCTGATAAAAATCTTACTATTTAATCCATAGATGGGAAAGAGGTTGATTCACGTAAGCAAATATAACGAACCAGACTGGAATTCGAACTCGGCTCTACGATGTTTAATTCCGGGCCTTTATCCATTACATCACCCGTAAATCCAAGCTTACAGCACCTTATATTCACAAGCGGTCACCCATCTAGGTATTGTCCAGGTTCAACGTTGCTTATCTTCAGTGATCGGACGAGACTTTTAATGTGGAATAAAAAAGTTGGCATGTTAACTTATTAGATGTATAGCAATTATATACTAATATTATAATAATTTAGGAAAGTTATAATTGCCTCTCCCAAAAATGTCCCCAAACTTCTTAAATTCACCTTGTATATATTTTATATACAAATGTAAACAAATCCCTGTCCTTATAACTATGAGATTTTTTTTTGTATCTTTGGTATTTTACCTGCTAAATAGTCAAGTTCTTTCCCTACCATTGACTATATTGGTGCGCGAACAACAAGTACATCTGTTTCTTATGAAGAAGAACGGCACAACAGAGGCTTTCACGGTTCAAAAATCGTCTTTGCGAGAAAGGAAATCATCTATTTTAACTCGGTTACAATTTTTGTTTCATTATTTCCAGTTAATCTTCTTGTCAGATTTTGCCACAGCCATTCATTTGCAAAGCAATTTTCCGCCATTCCTTGACTGACGTATGAGATTAGGTTGTTTTTTTATATATTATTTTCTCGAGTTTTTATACCCATTTTCTTAACACAGAATGTATTTTCTCTTTACTGTGAATGACGGGATTTCTTTATCAACTTAACGCCTATCATTTCGCTCATTCGTTTATTGATATTGCTATGTGTGGCGCAAGGCCAATAAAATATCAGTTCAAACGCATGACCCATTAGTAATGATCAACCAACGTAAATCCCTAAAACACCTTATTCCACGTCGTGACCCCCATTGTTGTTTATTATTATTTACGTTACACCTATCTGGCCACAACTCTATTAGAATCCATTTAAACACGCACACAATCTTACCAGACTCCATCCGAAACATACTAATAGGAAATAGAGACATAATAACCCCCTCCACATGTAAAAAAAGATTAAAAATCATGGTAGTCTTAATAATAAAAAAAGAAAAAGTCAACACTCAATAATATTAATTACGGCCACAATGTGCTGACTGTGTTCAGAAAATAAGACATCACTATGAGTCTAGAAACATACACACAACCCATACATCCAATTAAAAAGCAAATATAAAATCATCCTTGATAATGGCTAAAAGTATAGCCGAAAGCGCTCGGAATTGCAGAACATTTGGACAGTTTCTACACACTCTGTGTCCAAAAAAGGAAACTCTTGTTCGAACACAAGAAAAATTAAATAAAAGCTTAATCACAGTAACTTGTTTGTCGTCTTTAATGAACCATATATAAATGAAGTATTGCTGCCTAAATACACTGTATATATGAAGAAATATAGTCTTAAGGTATTCTATATTTATAGGATAAAGTGCTCAATATCAGTGATAGAGCGTATGCAAATATAAAAGTCAACATTGAAGTCAACACTCAGTGGCGACAGACTGTTTTCATGGTAAACGCAATCATGATTGCACTTAGCATGAAACAGTCCGTATATATATATATATCAAACAAACGCTCTTCTTAGATGCATGAGGCTGCCCCCTTTGAATAAGAAGAGACTTTCTTTTTTCTTTTTTTTTAATATTATTACATTTTTCTTTTCTGATTTAATTTATCGGCTGAAGTTATACAGCAAATGAATTAAAAGTTTTTCTTTCTTATTTTGATGTGTATGTAAAAGTGCGCACTTTATGCACCGCTTATAACGAAACATATCAGCCCGTCTTCATACACTCCCTGCCTGCCTCCATAATCGGTTAGAACAAGACACCTATATCTACACCTTGAGACTATTATTATTATTATTATTATTATTGTTATTATTGTAAAACTATCCACTTGTATTCGAAGATACCCGCATATTAGGGCGGGTAGCCAATCCCTATTGTAGACACTTGCTCAGGCGCATTGTTTGTTTGTTCAACACCCACAGAGCCTACATGTGGTTTATATTGCAACTATTCTGAGCAGACCATAGTTACAGTTTCTGGGAGAGAAGCGTGTTATCACGCGTGATCAACAATTTGAACAAGGTCAGCACGCTCAAACACTCGGCCACGATAACTGGTGACTAGGTGCTAGCGGTGCTAGCACGAAATTATTATTATTAGTAGTAGTAGTAGTAGTAGTAGTAGTAGTAG
The DNA here is from genome assembly GCA_964036315.1 of Acanthosepion esculentum. NCBI lineage: Eukaryota > Metazoa > Mollusca > Cephalopoda > Sepiida > Sepiidae > Acanthosepion > Acanthosepion esculentum. The sequence goes on from OZ038497.1 coordinate 58,137,641, forward strand.
TAGTAGTAGTAGTAGTAGTATATACCGTTTAGAGAATCCTTCTGTTTTTCATCAGTACTTTTCTTTTTAACTCTCATATGTTCGTCTTCTTTGTCTTCTTCTTCTTCTTCTTCTTCTTCTTCTTCTTCTTCTTCTTCTTCTTCTCATTATTATTATTATTATTATTATTATTATTATTATTATTATTATTATTATTATTATCTCCTTGGGTTTCTGTTGTATACACATTTTTTTCGGGGGTAAGAAACCTAATGTCAGAAATTGCTTCATGACATTTTCCACTGATCAATTTTGTAAGAAAAAAAAAAATTAAGATCAGACATTTTACAGAGATAAACCTCTTCTTTTCCTTCTTCTTCTTCTTCTTCTTCTTCTTCTTCTTCTTATTATTATTATTATTATTATTATTATTATTATTATTATTATTATTATTAATCCTAGAATTAGTAGTAGTAGCAGAAGTAGAAGTAGCGTTTATCTATTTAGTAAAAATTTCTCTCATTCATCAGCAATGTTCTTGTCTCACTAATTAAATCCAACCTTTTCTTCTCCTCATTATTATTAGTAGTAGTAGTTATACTAGAAGGACGAGTAGGAAGTAATTTAGTATAATTTCTTTCTTACATTAGTATTTAGCTTTTTCTATTATTAAAACCAGTTTCTTCTTCAAAACCTTTTTTTCCTTATTCTTCCTTCATCTTAGCCCAACTGCATCGATCGCTTCAGTTCTCCTCTTTTCCTTTGCCATAATCTATACTTTCATCAGTTTCCCCATCTTTTCTTTACCACTTTCCTCTTACTCTCTGTCAGTTTCTCTCTCACTCACTCACTTACTCACTCACTAACTCATTCTCTTTCTTTTTTTCTCTATCTCTCCCTGAAGCACCTTTCTTTCTTTCTCTGAAGTACCTTTCTTTCTTTTTTCTTTTTCTTTCTTTCTTTCTTTTTTCCTTTCTTTCTTTCTTTCTTTCTTTCTCTGAAGTACCTTTCTTTCTTTTTTTCTTTTTCTTTCTTTTTTCCTTTCTTTCTTTCTTTCTTTCTTTCTCTGAAGTACTTTTCTTTCTTTTTTCTTTTTCTTTCTTTCTTTTTTTCCTTTCTTTCTTTCTCTGAAGTACCTTTCTTTCTTTCATTCTTTCTTTCTTTCTTTCTTTTTTCCTTTTCCTTTCTTTCTTTCTTTCTTTCTTTCTTTCTTTCTTTCTTTCTTTCTTTCTTTCTTTGAAGCGCACATATATTCTGTCTTAATTTCCTGTTCTCTTACCATAATCTCCTACTTTTCTCCTTCTTCCTCCGACCCCCAAAACTATTCCTGGCCGTCAAAAAAACTAATCCTTTCTGATCTGGTCATGTTACCCCGGAGTTCCACGCAAAGATCACATGGATCAAATCATGTGTGTAAATAGATGAGATCATCTTGACGCCATTCAATACCTATTCATAGTGGCGTTGTTTCGCTCTGTCTGGCGAGAATGTCTTCCCTTCACCTCGGCCGTATAGTATTATCAACACTTCCTGTCGTCAATAAACACTGTTGACCCTGTCAATAGTTCACGCCTTCATATCTAGTTATGTATCAAGACAGTGATTCTCGTTCACTAAACTCCTCCACACCTTTCATGTATTGCTTCGACTTTTCTTCCTTTTCCTTTCATTTATTCTCCTTTTCTTTCTTTCATTCCTTCTTTCTTTCTTTATTTATTTATCTACAACGTCTGTATTTTACTACTACTACCTCAGAGTTTGTTTCCTTTCAATTTTTTTCGTCTTCCTGTATTTTCTCTCTGAATTCCTGGGATGAAAAAACTATCGTTATTTACACTATTTATATTCGGAGTAATGGATAGCAGCTAGGATTAAGGAATCGGAGAGCCGAGTTCGAATTCCAGTCGAATCCATTACATTCACTTACGCGCTAATACCCTTGGGAAAGGTATGAAACTTCTCCCCACCGGCTATGGGTAAATAGCAGGACAGATCGGGTTCTCTCGCCTTGGCTGGACACTGGTCTATAGCAGAAATAAATGGCAACCTACTGCGGGAAAAATCATCTGCCTTGTCAGTCCAGTATCGAAAGATACATGATCGCTTAAGCGTGTATCACGCATGGCACATAACTGATATTCGGACTAATCTTTGTTGCTGTTATTACAACGTTGTGCCCTCTGGCCTTTTTTGTTACAGTGAGAGTCACCCTTTACAAAGGCCCGGGGACAACTCAAGGTAGCGAGTCAAGTTAGGAGGCCATTTGTGTGTACAAATGAGGAAGATAACGATTAACCGTTGCCTCGAATAGGTTAAGAATATAGTGATCGGGTAAACACCCTATTGGGAGTCGGTTACACAGAGCAGTGGTTCGCGGGAAGGAGCTACTCGAGTGGAACATACTTCTCACCGATGGAATATGGAGGGAATGTGGAAGGATTGTCTTGGCTGGACCAGGGAATGTATTTCGTCCGAACACTTTCCATGGAAGTAGAGGCAAAGCAGAGAAAAGCAGCCAGAGGCTTGCTAAATCCCGCCTGGGGTAGAGGGGTTGAAGGTTGGAGAATAACTCGTCACCCACAAAGGTTGGAGGACACCTTTCAACTCTATAAAGGCTGGAGAGTAAGGTCTTGGCAGCTCCCGACCAAATGTGACAACACTACTCCGTTTTTAGCCTGAGCTGGCTCTTGAAAAGGTAGAGGATAGCAAGATGAGTCAGGTACTTACTGGAGCGATACAGGGAGCCGGCCATTTTACCTACATACTTAACAACGTATCGAATGTACTAGTTCCCCTAGAGGCTGGGTGTTAGTTTGAGGCCCACCATCGATCTAAGCAGCCTGCAAGGAATTCTGAACTGAACTCTAAACCTGCGTGGGCAGACTCTTCCCGTTCCACTGTACATATCCAGGGATATTTATTTTTACTGTTCAGTTATTGTTCACGCGTTTCCGCTGAGTGCAAATACACAATGTCCGGCTCAAGGTTTGAACTCACAATCACTACATCATCATCAAATTAAAAAAACAATGATTTAATCCACTATACTACCTGTGTTGACTTTCTTTTTCTTTTCCTTTCTCTTACGTCTTGCTTCTCTCGTTTATTCCTTTCTTTTCGCTTTTTGTTTGTTTTTCGTTTCGTTCGTTCATTCATTTGTGTTTATTTATTTGTATCACTCTGCCTTTCTTCCTTTCTCTCTGTTTCTATTCACATTCTCTTCGTCTTTTACTTATTTCCTGGCCACTTTCTTTTTCATTCTATGTATTTTGCTAACTCTATAATGGTCTGTCTATATTTCTGAGATGAGGTATTGTAACTATTTACACTAGTTACATTGGTCAGACTATTGGCCTCATTTTTATTGTCATATCCACAACGTTTCAACCGTTGTACGCTTCGGCCTTCTGCAGAATCTGCCTATGAAATCTGGATGTGAAAATAAAGATGAAGTCAATAGTCCGAACAATATAAACTGCGTCAATAATCGTTTATCTTCCGTTCTTTCTTTCTTTCTTTCTTTCTTTCTTTCTTTCTTTCTTTCTTCACGCCATTAACTTCTATTTGCTATTGCTCTCTCTCATTCTCTCTCTCTATCTGTTTCACTCTCATTTTTCTTAACTTCCTTTCCGTTATCCCTCTTCTCTTTTACTTTTTTAACTTTCTTTAGCACTGTCTTCTCACCATTTCTCATTCATTTTATAAAGATTTTTTTATAATTTCTCTTTTTTGCTTTTACATTTTTGTTTCATTTTTATTTTTCGTTTCTTTTTATCTTTAATCTTTCTTTTTTATTTTCTTTCTTTCCTTCTTTCTTTCTGCGTTATTCTTCTGCCATTCTTTAAGCTTAATTTTTCTTTCTTTATTCATTTTTTACTTTCTTATTTCGTTTTCTTTCCTTCTTTCTTTCTTTCTTTCTTTCTTTTATTCTTTCTCTTTTGTTTGCATAATCTCCCTTTTTACTCATTTACTTTTTATTCCCCATTTAATATATATATATATTTTCTCTCTGAACCTCAGCACTCCATTCACCGTGCCGATTTGCAAATACTCTAACGTAATTTTCTGGCTATAACAAGTTGGCCTTTATCGAGGTCTGTCAACTTTTTCCCATTTTCTCATAAATTCGACATTCAACACGTCACACTAGCTGATGATATATTTCTGATCCAGATATGTGCATTATTTAGGAGACAGTAGCTGTTATTCTTGCCATTTATACATCGTTATAATATTTTGTTACATCAACATATACATTAATATTTACAATTATATAATTATTTACTAAACACAGCAGAAGGTTAGAAATATGGGGAGAGTCAAACTTCGTACTGAATTTCTTGAATCGGCTCGTAACCATTACACCAAGAACAGTTAATCAAACTGATATATTTATCTACAACGACGCATATTTATCGGTTCATCTATCTAATTATACATCAATTAACTTTCCCCCTCGCCTCATTAATTCTTTTTATCTATTCTATACATACACATACACACACACACACACATATATATACACATATATCTATATATATATATTATTATTATTATTATTTTCATTTTTATTATAAGAGTTTATAATAAAAGCATGTTGAAATCGCTACACAAAAGTTTTGTATGTTTGAATACTTTGATTGTAATTCTTCAAGCGATGGCAAGTCACTGGTGTGCAACAGTTACTTACCGTCACCTGAAGAAGTACAAAGTATTGAAACATGAAACTTTTTATGTGGCAATTTCAACATGTTTTATTATAATCTTTTATATTTAAAATAAAAATAATATATAGCTCTACTTTGTATTGAGCACTTTTTTAAAAGTATATACTGCGATCAGTAGAATTTTACTCTATCTGTAATATATATATATATTACATAGCTGAGTTGCTATGCAGACTAGATTACATTTGTCATTCGTGTAAATGTGTGTCTTGTCTGTCTTTAACGATTAACTTGTGTAGTAGTGAGTCAACTGAGAAATTAATAATGTCAGGATATTTATATTGTGAGCAGGCAGATATGAATTTTACATACGACTGTGCGAATGGTAATGAACACGAGGCTGCGACGCTGTATTAGATTGTATTTTTAGGCAGCAGAGTCATCCACATTTTACTGCTGTTTAAGGTCACGTTGCTCAGACAGGAATTGTAGCACCATAACCTATCGATCGAGGGCGACCGAGATTTGCTCGGACGCTTGTCCACCAAGAGCACATTCTGCAGGCTGTCAGGGACGGTCCAGTTATTAGCACACGTGAAGTGGCCCTAGCATGTCGCACATCCGCATGGAGGATACTTCAACAACAGCTTCTCTATCCGTATCATTTGGAATTGTGTTCCTACAATCCATCAACACCGATCAGACTCCGAATTAACGCCAGTCCCGATGAACGGATGTCCCCGCGCAGAGACATTGTGCCTTGAAACTCACACTTGACCGCAAGTGGAACTCTTATATACGATCTGCCGCTAATGGTGCAAGTAAAATAATGGGCTCCCTATACGGCTTCAGTAAGAACCTTACTCTTCATATTATCCTCTGCGTTTATAATAAACTGAACAGGCTCTTGTCATATTTTTGACGAGAGCTGCCTAATGCTCACTTTCCAGTCTTGACAGAGTGCAAAAACGTCTCCAAGACCTTGTTGGGGAAGAATTATCTTCCACAATCTAACCTCTTTCTCACAGGCGGTATGTGGCGAGTCTCTCACAGCTACTACGATTGAAAGTGCCCGGGCGATCTAAATTCCTTGGTTCAATCAGGTGTAACCTTCACGGCTAGGAACTGCCATGCCACTTACACAATAGCAAACCACCCACATTACAACTGTCCTGTGGCACAGACAGCCAAGAGGATTTATTCCGATCACTACAATCTTAACCGCTTCTAGTCTAGACTCAACAATTATCTTCCCCTCCTTTCCATATTAACTATACCTTAAAGAAACCCTTTACCTCGATTGGCCCTCGTGCCTTGTACAGGTTGAACCTTACTGTAAAAAACATAGTATCGATAATCCACCATCAAATTAACCCCTAAATTTCAAGTTAATATTCTAGAAGCGGCGTTGCCCGTGGTTGATTCAAAAATCGTACGACTCATACAGCAATCGCAATTACTTGACTTAAAATATTTTTGCCCTTCCTTGCCTTTAAAGGAGTGCCCTTTGGCCGTGTTGATGTTGCCGTGCTGATGTTACATCACACAGTGAATTTTTTCTAAGCTCTATACTAAACAGTAAATCTGTTACGAAAAAAGAACTAAACAAAATAAACACAAAACGATAAGCTTTAAAAAAGGACTCGTAACTGAAAAAAACGAATGAAAAAAGAATGTTAACAACAAATACTTTTTCACACCCAACCTAGTTCTGCGGAATCAGAATCAACGTTGAGTTTAAGCAAGAAAATGAGCCAATTGGAGTAGAGTGCCATGCAGATTTAATTTTTTCCCACTTGTGACGAATGCAGCTATCCATTTTTTTTGCATGCTAGGATGCTAGTTAACATTCGTGTCAGTCAGCTGTTGGCTCTTACGTTGGCCAATGGAATCTTCCTGCCTATTCGTGGCAGCCAGCTATAGGCTCTCATTCTGGCCAGTAGAAAATGGCCGCAAACTACATGAAAACAGCCGTAAAAGCATGAAAATATCGATTATTTCCACTGTCGATGGGAGTCGGTCTTGGCCTTGGTGCTAACTTGGAGCATGTGCATGTAAATTTTGGTGCAAATCCGTCGAAAATTGCGGCCGTGCATTCGTCACACACACATCCTGCCTTTTATATATATATATATATATATATATATATATATATATATATATATATATATATATACACATATACATATATATATATAAGGAATAATAATAATAACAATAATAATAATAAAGAAAAAATTTTAAATATTAAGGAAATATGTTTATATATATATATATATATATATATATATATATATATATATATATATATATATATATATATATATGAGTGTGTGTGTGTGTGTGTGTGTGTGTGTGTGTGTGTGTGTATAAACCCCATTCCTTTTGACAACCACTTCGAGAGACTGCCGTGTGGCACAGACTCGATGCCGAATAGTAATTGTATGGTTAATCTTTAGAATAATTCAAAATAGTACCCTTCTTTGGGAAAGACAACACAAACTAATAAAATCGCATCTTTCTGATATAGCGATGAAACCAATCGCGCATTGGTTATTTTGAAGAAAACATATTTGATATTGCAATGACAGTCGGCATTATGGAGCTTCATGCTGAGTTTAAATAAGAACAGAAGACATGTCGAAATGACTCTGTGAGAGAATATCATAATTAAATTTGGAATGTGAAGTCTTACTTTCTATTTTCGAAAGTGGAATTTATTCTGGACACAGAGAAAGATTTCTGCAATACTCCAAACGTGAACTGATTAAATAATCTTAATTTGATTGAATTCTAGATCTTTTTACACACACATTATATATATATATATATATATATATATATATATATATATATATATCCTCACATTATATATATATATATATATATATATATATATATATATATATATATATATATATATATGTATATATATATATATATATATATATATTAATATATTTTTGTTTATACGTTTTTGTTATAGATACAAATATTTAAGTAAATGCTCTGTTTAAAATAAACAGTATTAACAACATTTACCCGCCTGAATGCCCGAGAAATCCCAAAGAAAACGTGTGTACTCCGATAGCGTTTTATGTGATATGTGCTAACACAACAATTTAGATTCATAGCTTTTAGAAATTTTTGAACATTTTTTTTTAATATCGTCTGAAAAAAATATCTAATTTCTGCAGGTTTTGTCTCATAAACTGACTTCAATATTTTACTACTTAAAGAATAAATCCTAAATAAAATTGATATTTTTTTGTATTAGATACATTGTATAAAAATATATTCGAACCAGAATTCTAATTATGAAATTTATCTACTGTATTCGATAAGTAAAATGGGTGTAAAAAATGAAAAAAGATTACAAAAAAGGTACTCAATGAATAAGATTTGTTAGCTCATTTGACAGATCATAATTAATAAAAACAAAAAATAGATAAAAAATGTATATAACGCCATAATGCTGCTGGGCACACATTTGAACAAATGTTTTAGATCTGCATTGTTTATTGAAAATAACACAAAATTAATGCACTACATATTACCTCATAACATAGCTAAGTTGTTCAGTACCATTTCTCTTTGAAGTAAATGAAAGCCTTATTTGGTGGCACAATGATTTAGTTATAATGTGCTTGTGCCATACATCTTGTCCATGTACAATTTGTAAAGCTTCAGTAAATTCTAAAATTTATAATGTGCTATAACGCTGATCACGGAATTAAATTTGAACGCTACGACTTTTTAACCTAAAACTTATCTTGTAAAATTGTTTCCTCAAAAACAATAACTATTTAGAAGAAATATTTTGTCATCTAAAACCCCAATTTTCAAATTGTGTCCAATAACACTAATCCACTCGTACGAGACAAAGATACTTACACTGGACTTACCGTATATTCTTGTGGGTAATACGACTTGAGTACAATATGACACTGTGTTTATGAAGCTAAAAACTGGCAATAAATTATATCCTTAAGTACTAAAAGGTCCGGTAGAGTAATCAGAGAGCTGAGTTCGAATTCCAATCGAATCCATTACATTCACTTAAGTGCTAATAACTTTGGGAAAGGTATGAATCTTCTTCTCCCCCATCTGTGGGTAAATAGTAGGACAGACCAGGTTCTTTAGCACGGCAACTAGTCTACCTGAAAGATACATGATCGCCTAAGCGTGTATCATGTATGGCACATAACTGACTGAAGTATTACTATCTCGTAGTAAAGCCGTTCTTATGCAATTTCGTTTTATAAATTACCATATAATATTTTAAGATCTCAATGTCGTATATTGCATTAAAATATTTCATTTTTCACGATATTAAAGAAGAGAAATGTAGCGTATGTTTAGCGAAACTGTGTTTCTTCTCCAAATTTTGTTTCAAAACTTATTTTCGAATTTTCGGGCAATGGCGCTAACTCCACATACATATATTTCTATATATTAATAAACTATGAAGATTAAAAAAAATAGTGTCTTTCATTAAGAATGAAGACAGGAAACTTTATAAAAAAAACAAAATAATAAATAAAAATTTAAACAAAATTTATCCTGTGAACAATCCTGTGTTTATTTGCAATCTTTTTTTTTTCAAATATAAACTTCACCTTGTTTTCTTAGCTTCTCTTTGAGAGAACTATTTCTATTTACTGGGACTATAAAAAGACACTATGCGTGAACCTTGTATTCTCAGTTGAATAAAGGTTTCATAAAGCCTACACCTGCGTACTTTTGTCATATACTTGTATATAATACGACCCCCCACTTTTTGCCTTTAATTTTCATTTATACTTTCTCGCATTATGCGCAAAAAAATACGGTCAAATTGACATTCCGGCAAATAACCTCCATTGTATAAGAGACTAGAAACTTATGTATATTTTTAAGAACTTGATACATTTGATAAATGACGTGGTATATTTCTCGCTAGTCGAAGAGAATTTGACGGCACTTAGCAAACAGAATGACTGACACTGTTGATCCAATCAGTGTGTAGGGTTTGCAGATCCGGTTATATTTAACATTGCCAAGTAGAGTCAGGATAATCGCTGATGAATTTGTATTGTGGTTTCTTTGTCGAATATAATTTAAAAAAAAAAAGAAGTTAATATATGTACAACACCGACTTTACAGTAACTTAACATCTCGTATGTCTTTTAATCCGAGAAAACATACAAGCAGACTGTAAATCAGTGATCTTATCGAAATACTTAATGAGGACTGCTCTTCTCTCCCCATCAATGGGTTAAATATCAACGTATACTGGGGCGGTGAAGATTGCGAGGAAAGTAATCTAACTGAAGAAAACTGAATACCAAACCGTTGCGAAATCAATAGGTATCCAATCCAGAATATTTTGTAAGAATGCCTGGAAAATAAAGGGAAGGGATAGTTGAAGTGTCATAATCGCCTACATCCTGAATGTAACATCATAACATGACATTTAAATGGCATGGCATCATAAATAGTAGTGACGATGATCATCATCGTCACCATAATTTATGATGCCATGCCATTGACATCATAAATAGTAGTGACGATGATATCTGACAATAGTAGTGACGATGATGATATCTGACATCATAAATAGTAGTGACGATGATGATATCTGAAAATAGTAGTGATGATGATGATATCTGACATCATAAATAGTAGTGACGATAATGATATCTGACAATAGTAGTGACGATGATGATATCTGATATCATAAATAGTAGTGACGATGATGATATCTGACATCATAAATAGTAGTGACGATGATGATATCTGACAATAGTAGTGACGATGAAGATATCTGACATCATAAATAGTAGTGACGATAATGATATCTGACAATAGTAGTGACGATGATGATATCTGACATCATAAATAGTAGTGACGATGATGATATCTGACATCATAAATAGTAGTGACGATAATGATATCTGACAATAGTAGTGACGATGATGATATCTGACATCATAAATAGTAGTGACGATAATGATATCTGACAATAGTAGTGACGATGATGATATCTGACATCATAAATAGTAGTGACGATGATGATATCTGACATCATAAATAGTAGTGACGATGATGATATCTGACAATAGTAGTGACGATGATGATATCTGACATCATAAATAGTAGTGACGTTGATGATATCTGATAATAGTAGTGACGATGATGATATCTGACATCATAAATAGTAGTGACGTTGATGATATCTGACAATAGTAGTGACGATGATGATATCTGACATCATAAATAGTAGTGACGATGATGATATCTGACATGGAAGATAGAGAGGGAGAGAGAGAAAGAGTCTGACCACTTTCTAGGGTTGTAATATTAAGTAAGCATGTCTCGCCGTATCAATTACTACTGAGTAGCGAGTTCAATACTCACTAGGTGCTCTATACTCTTGGCCTTGTGCCGCAATCTAATCATCGCTTTAAATGACAATGAATACAGTGTTTATTGACTAGCAAACTAAATGAAGTGAAAATTAAATGAAATTAAATGCACGTTTACAAAATAACAATTTTTGGAACACCCTTTATATATATATATATATATATATATATATATATATATATATATATATATATATTCTAGGACACAAAATAAGAAAAGGAGGCGTGAAAATTTTGATAGTCACGGGACAGATAGAAGGTAAGAAAGGCAGTTGTAGACAACATATATCCTAGACAACGAGCGAAACGATGTTTTAGTCAGATAGCAAAAAAAAGACCAAATTTATTTGTTGTGCACCTTTTTCAAAACAAATGAGAGCTCTGTAAACTAAAAAAGTGGAACGGGAACTTGTAAAATTAACTGAGGAAAGAAAGGGAGCGATATAAAAATTATGCTACACTACAGTAAATTAGAACATGCTTTATGCAAGATATAAAATGTTTGCTTTCCTGCCAACTCCAAGATGTTGTACCAGACACAAAACATAGTTGGTAAGAAACATGACTTCGGAAAATAGGCACAAGAAACAAGATGACCACTGCGTAAAATTTTAAAAGGAACAACAGATTTATTTACCCTTTATAAATTCGAAAAGTACAAAACAAGTGTTGCATAAAAAATTTCATTTGCGCGCCTCTTTGGGCGGGATAAAACTATCTGGGTATTTTCAATACTAGAACCAATAGCAAGTTGCATGTCGTCCTGAAAAGGATTATATCTGTAGCCTAATACCATCTCTGACGCACAACCATGCGCAATAAACTTTAGATCATTCATTATTCGAGTTTTATTACTCGGTGGAGTTATGGATAGCGACTGGGATTGAGGAATCGGAGAGCCAATTTCGAATTCCAGTCGAATCCATCACATTCACTTACGTGCAAATACCCTTGGGAAAGGTGTGAATCCTCTTCTTCTCCCTCCAGCTACGGGTAAATAGCAGGACAGACCGGATTCTATAGCTTTGGATGGCAACTGGTCTACCGCAGAAAGAAATAGCAACTGCGGAAAAAAATTTGCTTCATTCATGTATCGAAAGAGACATGATCGCCTAAGCGTGTATCTCGCATGACACAGAACTGACTGACTGACAATTACCATTGCAAGATTTCAAATCAAAGTTTCCATCACTCATTTTGTCAATTGATTCTTGGTAAAGATAGAGCAGACTTTGACGAGAATTACTATTTTTCACTAAATTATCAGCATAAAAACTTCTTTTCAAAATTTCAGTAAATTCTTTTTTTGTGAAATTTATTGACAATATAATCACATAATTCATTATTAACCGACTGGCAACAAAGCCACAAATTACGGTAGTGCTGAAGTAATAGAATCGATCCTTATATTCTTCAGTCTTAAGTGTTATGATTGGAAAAACCTAAATGTCTGATAGAAATACATTTTTATTCATATGGAATAACAATAATTCTAACATGTTTTCGATTAGGCTCATGCCTGTGTGGGCCGCTTCGTTTAGTCAAGGGAATTTATTTGTCTTAAGTGAATAATTAAAAATTATTTTGGAAGTTGTTTGGTCCTCAGATTTGAACATAGATCTATGAGGTATCCAAATGTAAGCACATTTATCAGGGAAACATCATTATGTACATTAATGGCTACAGCATGGTTTGAGGGACAGATGTATTTTTTTCTTCCTTCGTGGACCCTTTTACATACCAGTTGTTTTCATCTTCCCTAGACTTTTCATTTTTAATGACACCAGTAGATATATTACCAGCGTCAGAAAGATCACATCTTTCATTAGCTTTTTGAATATCACAATTTGTATCAATGTCAGAAGTACAGTTGCGGCCAAAATGTTCAGAACGGCATTGTTTTCGTCAGAAAAGTAGGTATAAGTTTTTATCAAAGTTGTTTTATATTCTATAATTTTCACAGACAATAAATACGATATTAATTGTTATCGTCTGAGATTTCGGTGCAATTTGAGAGGATAATACAAAAGTTATGGATGATTTAGGGATTTACTGCAAAACCCATGGCGGCCAAAATGATCAGAAGGGTATTATCCTCTCAAATTACACCAAAATCTCAGACAATAACAAATAATATCGTATTTATTGTCTGAAAATTATAGAATATAAAACAACTTCGATAAAAAATTATACCTACTTTTCTGACGAAAACAATGCCGTTCTGAACATTTTGGCCGCAACTGTATCCGAAACTTCAATTTCAAAGAGGATAACAGGCATCTCATCATTGTCAGAATTTTTAACAATATCAGAAACATCATAATTATCGTTACCAAAGACACTAGATAATTCATCAGTGTCGGAAATTTCCGAATCATCCATTTCAATGAGTATACCGGACATTTTATCATTGTCAGAATTTTACACAACATCAAAACCTTCAGAATTATCTTTGTCAACAAAGACACTAGATAATTTATCAATTTGTTCAGCTATTTTGGTTAATCCTTTAAAAGCATCACATCGGAATTCTTCATAAGTATAATCATCATACTCTGATTCTTCAATAGTACTAACAATGTAAATATAATATGTTTGGTAACTAACAGCTGCATGGTATCTAACCACCTATTAATCGCTTTCTCCTGAGCAGAGTGATAGACTTTTAAAATATTTTCCTTTGCCTTTAACAAGTTTAGACACCTCTCAATCCTTTCTTTGAAAATACGTCTCTTTTTTAATAGTTTAGAAACTTCCACCATTTTTATATAATCTTCCAAAGATATTGATGTTATCCAATTTTTTTTTTGTTTATAAAAAACAGAATTTTTGTTATTTGAGTAAATACAATAATTTTTTAGTGAATTAATAGCAAAAATTTATGCATAAAATCTTCCAGGTTATTTTAATGTTTACACAATAACTCTAGCCGGGAATACTAGATAATTCCTTTTGATGAAAAAAAAAAACAAAGTAATTTTTTAATAGAATAAGGCAAAATTTAAGCATAATTTTTCCCAGGTTATGTTAACGTTAACACACGGTTAATACAGTAAGTCCAGTCGATAATACTGAATACACAGAATTTGCATTTTAAAAAATTTCAAGAAAATTAAATTGCAGAAATTACGCATAAATTCTATATAATTTTGTTGAAAGTTAATACACGGTTAACCCATTTGGTTCAGTTAATATCTATTAATATCTCGCTTAGCCGTTTGAATTTCTATCAGTCAAGTCCTGATAATATTCCACGCATGCGCTATTAACACATTTATTAACCGATGCAGTTCTTTAGAGTTTAATGCACGTCTTCAAGTACCGTTGCATCTACACACACTGTTTTAATGTCCCTTTTGCCGAGAATACAATTCCAGAATTCAAACGAAAAGACTTTTGGGTAGAACTATGGTTCAGGCAAAACAGACTTTAATGTACGTAAACTGTCATGACAATACTTAGACGTTTTGAAAAGTTCGATTAACTATTTGTCTCTTTGATTCATCCGAGGCTAAAAAATTCCAAGGGGACCATATTGTGCATGCGTAGAATGAGACTCTCCAGTGAGAGTGAAAGTGAATAAACTTATTTTCCTATGCGCTCGTCACATCGAAAAGAAAGTTTCGCGCAGATTTTTGCGAGTCACCCAAATATGTTTAACAGTACAGTTATGCTATTCTCTGCAATTTAGAATCCGCTCTAAGTTACAAACAAGATTTCAGGTTGTGAGTGAGATTAAGGAGAACGTAACGATGCAGCTGGTGGAGATCCTGGAAGAAGACTTTGTAAAAGTAGAACAGAGACCTGTATAAGCATTTTGATTGATCAATTGACTGATTCGGATTATCAACCCATTGCAGGTTATTTAAAGCCAGAAAATATTTTTAGATTGCTTTAGATTTTAATTTATTTTTTAAATAATACTGGTTTATTACTAATTAACCCATGGCTGTGGGAGAAGAGGTGGATTCATACCTTTCGCAAGGGTATTTGATGGTAAGTGAATATAAAGAAACCAGATAGAATTGGAAATCGGCTTAACGATTAAAAATTCCGAGAAATTATCCGTTAAATCACCCACACATAAAAATTTACAGGACCTGGTATTCCCAAGCGGTCGCCGATCTAGGTACTGACCAGTTTCGACGTGGCTTAACTTCTGTGATCATACATAGGTCGTAAAAATTCGTTTAGAAATATCTGTGCTGTCATCTGTATACCACCGTTTTAGAAGACCAATGATTAAAAATGGCTTCGAACGAATGAAGCCTGTAGGTCTTAGGAGAACCACCCTTCTTCAAACGTTGTGCTACAGAATCACATATAAAGACCTCTAGCAAATAGCAGAAGCATCATCACTTGCAGACTTTCAAAACAGAAATGGAATAAAACGTATAGCACATGTAACGCAATGAGAAAATAATGACATAATTGGGATATTGAAATTTAACATGACTTCAAACAGAAAGTTAGGATGGAAGCCCTCACCAATACTGGAAAGATCGATAACAGCTATTGGTCATGAGAAACCTATTTTTCTGGGGGAAAAATTGTTTCAATCGAGAGATTTTATAAATTTCAACCGACAGTGGCACCGGCTGCTCGATGAATAAACGCCGAATTTTTCATTATAAGGAAATAGATAATATTACTGATACCGCAATGAGGAAAGTGGGCTTGGAAAATATGATACTCACAGAACAGATAGAGAGAAAGAGGGACAGATGAAAGCAGCATGTAACTTAATGTTCTTGAGTAAATGGATGGCGGAACAGGGTTCGGGAAAAATAACAAGAACACAAGACGTATTAAGAGCTAAAAGAGACAGGAAGAGGTGGAGAGCCATCATCACCTACGTACTGAAGGGACAGGGCATATAAAAGAAGAATGCTCCAGACATTTTTTTTATTAATATGATGTCTGAACATTTTCCAGACATGTCTCATTTATTTTCTTTGTTGTCCGGTAAAGTTTAGTTTTCGTCCAGTAAAGTTTATCGAGCCGGTGTAGAAAATGACCACAAACTTGTGTCAATGAGTCAATTGCTACACATCCATTGTAATCATGTGACTGAGTAGAATAAATGTAAATTTTAATATGTTTTTTTTTTCTTTAGCTTCGCCCGCTTTTTTTCTTAAATCTCTGACACTTAAGACGTAAAGGCATACCATGAATGCATTTTAACGCCATCATTAAACGCTCAAATTCCTTCCGATTCTCGCCGTTAATTAATGTCTTCAGTTCTTCTCCTTTCCATGCCGTCCTAGCTGCATCGTCCTAGCGAAATCCCAGAAGCAATCGATCAGATTACAATCAGTATCGATCCCAACTCCATGCCGAGATATCCCACTGGCGTCACACTTGTCCGCTGTCAGTTGAAGACTGTGACCAAATCTTAGGAAATTATATTACGCGAGATTAGATTAGAAATTTTCAGGCCGGCCGTTCAAATCGCCTGTGACGGCAGAAAGATTTAACAAACTGTCAGATCTTTATACCAAAGTAACGTTAATTTAGATTCGTTTAATCATTCTTCTGTAGCGCGTAATGCTCCACATGCCGACTATTCAATTCTGGGACAAATGGATCAACGGAATCAAAGTTCTTTTGATCCGCCTCATTGTGAATTGCAGTTCATGTAATTAAGACTTTAATATACACGCATCAAGGAGAGTAATTCTCAAGTGATGCTTGCCAGAGTGACGTTAAAAGCGACTTTCTCGTATAGGGAGTTCAATCCTTCGTCAGTGCAATAATATTTCGATCAGATCCTGGAATAAATAAACGAATATAAAATTATCGAGTGATAGCATACATAGGTGTTGCTAATAAGCGTAACTCTAGATACAGGAGAGAAAATATATTCTAGAGATATAATCAAATATAAAGCACATAATAATGCATATAGATTAGATATTATCGTGCATGGTTTGTTTTTTTTAGTGCGGCCTGTTACGGAGGAAGACATGTCTCATTAAATAATTTACACAAGTTTTGTCTACTTATTCTTTATTTATATATATATATATATATATATATATATATATATATATATATATATATATATATATATATATATATATATATATATATATATATATATGAATGAATAAAGACAAAAGGAAAACTTATCTTAGCCGAAGGGTTTCGTCCTCTGGGGACATTTGCCTTGATAAAGGACGAAACGTGTCGGTAAGATAAGTGTCGGTAAGATAAGTTTTTCTTTTGTCTTTATTTATATTGTCCTTTTACAGATATACTCTATCTGAAATTTCTAAAACATACACACGGGTATATATATATATATATATATATATATATATATATATATATATATATATATATATATATATATATATCAAGAATTTACCAGAGGTGACAAGACGTCAGCAGTCTCCAAGAAATTATCAGTCTAGAGCAGTGTTTCTCAAACATTTTTAGCAACAACACACCAAGGAACCAATGAAAATATCAACGCACACTTAGCAACATTTTTAAAAGGTATACATTTAAATGTTATCAAATATAACCTTAGAATTTAAAAAAATACACACACAATATTAATTCATAATTCAATATGACTTTGTAAAAATGTTGAATTAAACAAATGTTGAATACAATTATAGGAATAAAGGAAAATATTCATTTTTTCAAATAAAAGAAAATTTTAAAATTTAAATTAAAAAATAAAAAATATTTAAAATAATGAATATTAAAACAAAGCAATTAAAATAACATACTCTAGGAATAGTGAAAAGAATTATTTGAAAATAAAGTTTAATACTTATTAATTTATTCAGATACTAACGCTGTACTATTACTACTGCAACACATACATATATATCTATGCCGTGACAATATATCACGACACACTTAACAGGTGGTTGACAATCATTGTCATAGAAAGATGATCGCAGTATGTGACATCGCAGAGAAGTGAATCAGAACAATACCATACATTGAACCATACGTTTTAAATGGACATTGGACAGACAAAAGAGGTTGGAAGCTCATGGTGATTGAGAGTTTGATCGAACGCCTTACTTAGCTTCTGATTATCTGCTGGGTTACAGACACTCAGGATTTCCTCTAGATTAACACACGACCGAGATCTAGTCTAACGTAACAAAATGTCAATACATAATCAGACATGAATCCTGTCCGAGATCTATTCGCAGATAGGGTGGAGAACTCATGACAAAAATGTCGAGGGCATTAAACATTCAAGAATTCGTCTAATATAAATCGGGCACAAGTCATGAAAAACGGAAACTCCAGAACTAACCAAGAGTCACACAAGCGAAAGATTTAGTCAATAGAAACATAAGCTAGTAATCAGTAAAATAAAATAAAAATTGAATTAAATTGAGTATTGGCTGTATTTCGGAATCAATTGTAATGAAATATCTATCAGCATTACCTCTAATCATACTTATCAGTTGAGATTAAATTTTGAGAACTTTCATGAATTAACGACAATATTCCATGCAAAAGACTGAGAACTGAAAAGGAGAAATCACCCCAAAAACAAAAACAAAAAAAACCCCCAAAAACCTGAATTCTATAGAACAAATGTGATATCCAGACAGTTTGCCTACAGACAGTTTATCTACATTATGCTTACCGGACATTATGATTAACCGACATTTCTTAGTGCTAAAAGCAAGGACACTTTTCAAGCATTCAATATATCGTGAAACTATTTGGAATATACACTGAATGATCGTTTTTATGATGAAAATATTTTTGTGCTTACGTTTCTTTATTTCAAATTTAAAATGAATCCTTTCGAAACTTTGATTCAATAGGCATTATCATAACGAAATTATTTTCTATTTTTGTTGTGAACAACTGTTTGATAAACTAGTGACAATCATTATCAACCTGAAGGCACTTTGCCATCGATATAATGTAGCTTCCCTGTGCCTTTTCTCCATATATATATATATATTTTCATGGTAATCGTTCTAACGAACTATCATCTGTGGTACCTTGGTTGAAGTGTAGTACTAGAATGGTGACAGTTAAAGTGTCTAAATGTAACCGTAAGTTCTATGCTAACAGTTTCTTCTATCGCACTTGTAGATCTCTCTTCCGGCTTCTTGCTTACCAGTCAACTTTTTATTTAAATGCAATGTCAATCGATAACTTCTCTTTTCTTATTTCTTGTTCTTTTAGTGTTCTCTCTCCTTAATAGTGTTTTTTTTCTCCCATTCTTAAACATTCAGTAACATCCTTTCGTCTTAGTGGCTTTATTGCTTTTCTTGGGATGAAAAAAATCAGAGCGTCTCTATAGCCAGTAAAGAAGAGGTATCTTTCGCAACCCATAATTCATGAATTTTGAATCTATAAATATAGAATTGTAATAGAATATATTATGCAAAATATTAGTAAACTTAATAATGTTTATTATTTTTATGTTAAAATTCTAATGAATTTAAATAAAAATAAATATATATGAAAAATGAATTAAAATGAAAACCTTCCCTTAAGCATAATGTCTGGTAGGCACATTTTCTGTAGGCATAATGTCCCATAGGCATAATTTCCGTGAGATAATTTATCCATATAACACTGTCCGTAGACAAAGTTGCCGTAGGCAAACTGTTCGGCCACATCAAATGTAATGCAGTGCGTGTGGTGGGATCGTTGGGGGATTACTCATTTTAAATTCTTAAAATGTAAGGAAATAGTAAATGCACATTTATACGTCCATCAATGTGTCCATAAAATGGTGAACGAAACGCGCCCTGTGCTTGCCAATAGAGAAAATGTCGTTCCCCTCTATGACAACGCAAATCTGATCACAGAAAAAAACTGGAACTCGGTTGGTATGTTCTGCCACACCCACGATATTCACCTGACATTCTACCAACCGATTATGACCTTTTTCGATCGCTGCAAACACTTTGATTACAAAAAAATCTTTCTGTAATGAAAACAACTTTCGAGAGTTCGTCCAAAACATTTCACGTCAAAACCTTCGGATATTAGTCAAATAACATCCAAGACCTGGTCAAAAGGTCTTTGCAAATAATGGTAAAGATACAATTGACTAAAATATAATTGTTCTTTATTGCTTGATGAATAAACTTGATAAAAACGGAAAATCTTTCTAACTTAACCTATCAGATACAACTGCTGGTACCAATTGCTATAGACGTCGGCAATCACGGCACTCCACAACTTCCTATCGCATGTACTTATTAGTAACTATTTTAGCATCCCTTCCACATTCGATCATCTATTTTCACGTATGCTGGTCAGGTAGATCGGCCGCTGCTTCCAATCCCGCTTTTGCCTTCAATGTGTCCTTTATCCAAATAAAATAAAAAAAGGAACTGAAATCTACATAAGTTCTAAAATCGAAAACACAGTGGAATAATGGATAGCGGGTCAGTTTGGGGAATCGGTGAGCCGAGTTCCAATTCCAATCGAGTTCATTACAATCACTTAGGCGGGGAAGGTATGAATCCATCTCTCTTTCCCACCCACCCCGGGCTATGGGCAGTTAGTTATTAGGTCAGACAATGTTCTATATCCTTGGTTGGCGGTTAGTCTATGAGAAGGAAAAATGTTGAATTCAAACCAGCCCTAGAGAGTTGGGCTCCATCAGGCTGTTTTACCCAGGAAACACCACTGCTAATGCGGATGCAATATATGTGGTTCCCCTTCGACCCTAATGGGTTACGTGATCGCGATTAAAACTCCCCTGAATTGACATTGGCCGCAAGCCTAACTTCATACGCATGAAAAGAAAAATAAGAAGATGCATAAAGAAAGGATTTTTCTTCTCAACTGATTTTTCAACAGCGAAGCAATCCAAAGAGAAGTAAAAATCCTACCAAAATTAAAGGTAAGCAGGAAGAAAGGGTTAACCATCAGCTATAAGAAGTTGTGGAGAGCCATGATCGACCTGACCGGAGACGAAACTTAGATTACATCTATGTATCTATGATATATATATATATATATACATATATATATATATACATATATATATATATATATATATATATATATATATATATATATATATATATATATATATATATGTATGTATATATATATATACGATCGAATAAGTTAAGTTTCGTTTAATTATCAATAAAAAGAGATATTTTAATTATATTTTTATTTCTGACCTCTATATTTGAAAGAACTGATTTGGGTGCCTTATAATCTCGGATTATCCCATTATATTATCGGCAAACACACATGCGCGCGCACGCACGCACACACACACACACACACACACACACAGACAGAAACACAAACACATATATATATATTTATTTACTTTAAAAAAAGCTCCTTTGAGGATACCCATGTTTGCGTAGACGCCCTGATTTTATAAACAGTGTAAATTATGTCTACCGGTTTGGGCATTCAAGAATATTAATAAAGAAAATGTGCTCTCCAACAAGGTGTTGCCCTTTGTTGAAAAAGATTAGCTTTCTGATCCCGTGTAATTTAAATCGCTCGTCCATGGAGGGCGCCACAGCACAGCCAATTTTCAATTGCTGTTTATTATGTCTCCCGACTGCACAAGCCGGTAGACGCAACTTACAATATTTGTAAAATCAGGATGTCTACTCAAACATTTGTATCTACAAAATAAAGTTTGGAGTAGTAGAAAATAATGTCGTTTAAGAAATCCAAAATGTGTCTCACGGCAGAAATAGAAAATAGATTCCGATTTTTAAATCTGAAAAACAGACTTAAGCAAAGTGTACATTACCATTAGACTACGGGAGGCATTCAAGGCAAAGCAAAGCTCAGTTAACCTATTTAACAAATGTATGCCTCTCATTGAGTCGTTTCGAGGTCTAAATTTGCTGATCCTACTCGTAGCGTAAAGTATGTGCAGGTATACCTCGCGTTACGTCGTTTCGAGTTAAGTCGTTCTCGATTATACGTCGCTTGTCAAAAACAAATATATATGGAAAAATAAAAATCAAGTTTAAGTCATTTCATTCAACTTTACGTCTGTCCGCCACAAATATTGAAGTCGTAATATCACTAGAAAAGCGTTAAAAGCACATAAAATCATGTCACTGTCACTGTATAAATAAGAATAAAAGCACATAAAATCATGTCACTGTCACTGTATAAATAAGAATAAAAGCACATAAAATCATGTCACTGTCACTGTATAAATAAGAATAAAAGCACATAAAATCATGTCACTGTCACTGTATAAATAAGAATAAAAGCACATAAAATCATGTCACTGTCACTGTATAAATAAGAATAAAAGCACATAAAATCATGTCACTGTCACTGTATAAATAAGAATAAAAGCACATAAAATCATGTCACTGTCACTGTATAAATAAGAATAAAAGCACATAAAATCATGTCACTGTCACTGTATAAATAAGAATAAAAGCACATAAAATCATGTCACTGTCACTGTATAAATAAGAATAAAAGCACATAAAATCATGTCACTGTCACTGTATAAATAAGAATAAAAGCACATAAAATCATGTCACTGTCACTGTATAAATAAGAATAAAAGCACATAAAATCATGTCACTGTCACTGTATAAATAAGAATAAAAGCACATAAAATCATTATTAAAATACGTACATTTACTGTAAATGTTAATATAATCATCATAAATCCTAAAGAACAAAATATGAAAACATCTGAGATTACTTTTTTCTGTACTATATTAAAAACTAAAATGTATTTGTTTGTAGACTTAAAATAGATATTATTGACCATATATTATTAAAAATGCATTTATAAATAATATACTGAACTGGGAATGGTTATTTGGGGTTAGCCTAGTGACAACTAAATTCGGTGACAAATAAATTCGACTTAAGTCGTTTTTCGACTTAAGTCGTTTTTCGACTTAAGTCGTTTTTCGACTTAAGTCGTTTTTCGACTTAAGTCGTTTTTCGAATTAAGTTTCCTTTCCTGAAACAAATTTCCGCCGTAAGGTGAGGTATACCTGTACATTTAATATAATTTTTAATCCGATATTTTTTTTATTATTCTAACGTGATATTTACTGATTACACATGTTCGAGTAGACATCACTGATTTTATCTTTATTTTTACGTAGATATTCATTTTTTACGTATCATAAGAGTTTCATATATCACTGATCTAATCAGATGACATCAATGGACCACTTTGAAAGCGAACAGAATGCAGATATTGAATATTAATGTGCCTTTTTTGTTATTTAATATGGCAGAGCTAAAAAAAATCGATGTTGCTCGCCATTAAACATTAAATCGTTCATGTGTTTGGCCCTAAAAATATTTTCAGTTCCATGTTAGAGAAAAATTAACGATAAAGCTTGACCTACTAAACTTACATGAAGAGTTTGTCTATTTGATGTTTTGTTTTTAATAAAAGACTCATGTTCTGCATCATTATTCAACGTAATTCCAACAATAACCCGTCTGTAGGCATTGTTAAAAAAAAATGCTAGATCATAAAGAAGGTGATGAAAATTCCGACCACAAATCCTTTCCAAAAAATCAGTATTTTAGGAGGACATATTTTTACGAGGGTAAAAATCAATAATGCTTCTACACTCCTTCGTAGAGATACCAAGGTTCACACACACATACATACATACATACATACATATATATATATATATATATATATATATATATATATATATATATATATATATATATATATATATATATTCTCCGCAATCGTTGCCATGTCTGTATGTCGGTTTATCGTAAGATGAAAAAATAACTCCACACTCTGAGACTATTTTTCTATTTAGCTTAGATCTGCGATTTAATTGGTTAATCGGGACATAACCAAAAAAATGTATCAACTTTAACTTTAGAAAAAGATGTAACTATTTCTTTTTAAATTTCCTTAACCAGATATCCACCATCGACTGAGGAAGTACAATAATAATATTGAAACATGAACGGTTTTGTGTAGCAATTTAAAAAAATGTTTTTATTATATTCTCTTATAATAAAAATATTATATACATACATAGATGTTAGTGTGTATGTGTGCGTACGCGAACAATTTTTCTTAATATATATGTGAAATTCAAAAGTAAAATCAAAATTACACCTTAAAAAACAAGGGGAAAAAATAAAGACCGGTATCACCATAAATCTTTAAATCGACTGTCAACCCTGTCGAAAACTAAAGGAATAGCTTGTAGAATACCACCATGATTGGGATAGATAGATAGATAGATAGATAGATAGATAGATAGATAGATAGATAGATAGATAGATAGATAAGAAAAATCGAGATAGATCTGAAAGTAAATATAAAAATAGCTAACCAAGTAATCACAAACATAGATCTGATATATTATGGAGAGAGAGATATAGAAAGAGAATGTGTGTGTGTGTGTGTGTGTGTGCGCGCGAGAGAGAGAGAGAGAGAGAGAGAGAGAGAGAGAGAAATGAACTAAATGCGACGATCAGATAGATAGATAGATAGATAGATAGATAGATAGATAGATAGATAGATAGATAGATAAGAAAAATCGAGATAGATCTGAAAGTAAATATAAAAATAACTAACCAAGTAATCACAAACATAGATCTGATATATTATGGAGAGAGATATAGAAAGAGAATGTGTGTGTGTGTGTGTGTGTGTGTGTGTGTGTGTGTGTGTGTGTGCGAGAGAGAGAGAGAGAGAGAAATGAACTAAATGCGACGATCAGATAGATAGATAGATAGATAGATAGATAGATAGATAGATAGATAGATAGATAGATAGATAGATAGATAAGAAAAATCGAGATAGATCTGAAAGTAAATATAAAAATAGCTAACCAAGTAATCACAAACATAGATCTGATATATTATGGAGAGAGAGATATAGAAAGAGAATGTGTGTGTGTATGTGTGTGTGTGAGAGAGAGAGAGAGAGAGAGAGAGAAAGAAAGAAATGAACTAAATGCGACGATCAGATAGATAGATAGATAGATAGATAGATAGATAGATATGAACGGAAGGACAGACAGGCCATAGGGAAAATATTTTTTTAGATTTTCTGCATATTACAGAATTTACCTGTCGATCAAACACGTCTGGCATGAGGTCGATAATTGTTACAAATAAACTAAAATGGTATATCTTCTGGGTATTATGATATTAATCAGTTCCTCCGCATTGAACTGACGGGATAGGGTTAATGTTTAAGTTCTGATTCCTGGAGCAAAAGTAGATGAATCCGAAGCCTTGAATATCCAGCCATGTTTACCTTTCTGTCGAGTTAAATAACTACCCGCATTTATATATTTCAGTACATAAAAGTTATCTCCCCTGTTTCCATTACAAACTGATGTAGTGACGTTTATGGACTTTTTTACTTTTTACGACTATTAAGAAGTAAGTGTACACAAGAAGAAAGTGTATATATATATATATATATATATATATATATATATATATATATATATATATATATATATATATATATTCATACATGTTTCATTAAATAATATAGAAAAGTGTTGTCTATATATTTTATGTAAGTTCTTAACTTACACAAAATATATAAACAACACTTATAAATATTATTTAATGAAACATGTATGAATGAAAAAATGCTGCCTAAATACACACAATTTAAATATATATATATATATATATATATATATATATATATATATATATATATATATGGTGGACTCTTCCGTCGTATTCGACGAATGAGGGTCAAGCAGCACAGTTCCTAGGAATCGACAGCCCAGACACCAGAACATGATTTGATTATAGTGATGAAGGCTTTGTGCAAAAACAACCACACTTTTTGAAAGACAGAATACAGAGACCTGGTGCACTACGTGCCACAAGGTCCCCAAACAACGCTCCGCATATTTGTCCTTCACTTAGACCAGTTGCCATCCAAGGCTATATATATATATATATATATATATATATATATATATATATATATATATATATATATATATATATGTGTGTGTGTGTGTGTGTGTGTGTGTGTATTCTTCTATTGTCTGACATATTTATTATTCATTTATTTAAAAAAAATTTCCTCCACAATTCGAATAGACAGGATGACATTCTTCCCCGGCCCTTTGAACACGAATAGGTTTATGTCTTGTTTTCTGTTTATGAGTGGTTTCCCGGTCCTTTTTAAAGCCTACTTCAACACTCTACTTATACCGTCTCTTTCTACACTTTGATATGTATCCTATTAGTGGGTTTGGGGTCCCTTCTAATGTCTTTCACTTCTCTTTCACTTCCAGTAGCTTCTTGTGTCTCAGTGATATTATCGCATTGTTGTTGCGAATTGCTTAATATATATACATACATACCCACACACACCCACACAAACACACACACACACACACATACATACACACACACAGACACATATATATATATATATATATATATATATATTTTTTTTTTTAAGCTTATCACCCCAAGCAAGGCTGGAGGACACTAGCACGCAAGGGGTTACAGAAGGTTTGGAGGAAGAGCAGATAGGAGTGGTAAAGGAGGGGATGTGGAGAAAGATAGTGGATCGATCAAGGCAAGGGGGTTACAGAAGATTTGGAGCGAGAGCACATAGGAGTGAAAGGTGAAAGGATGTGGAGAAGGGAAGTGGATAGATCAAGGCAACTGGAGATGTCGATTGACGTTACACTTAAATAGTTGGAGATTGTATTTGTCAGGGAAACAGGAATAAGGAAGGGAGTTCCACAGGCGAGATGTGCGAGACATGAAGCTATTGGAGTAGAAGAGACTACATCTAACAGTTTCAACGGTGAAGAGGTGGGAACGGGATGCCAGCCTCGTAGGACGTTTAAATTCATGAGGCCTAGGAACCAGCGAAAGCAGCTCCTCGGAGCAATTACCGTGAAAGTATCTGTAAAAAAGACAGAGCCAGGCAACGTCGCGGCTGTGAGAGAGCGACTGCAGACGGGATGACAGATCAGGGCCAATTACATTTCATATCCGTCTCTGGATCTTATCAAGAACACTGATATATATATATATGGGGGGACTGAAATTTTCTCGGATCAATCCACTTCCTAAAAATGTTTCGTGCGTAATACTTCCTGGTCAGACCATTCATTTTTCGTCACATCCTCGAATATCAGTAGATACATAGATAGATAAATAGATAGATAGATAGATAGATAGATAGATAGATAGATAGATAGATAGATAGATAGATAGATAGATAGATACGTACATACATACATACGTACATACATACATACATACATACAAAAAGAAAGTTTAAACATGAAAATCATCATTGCAGGTTCACTGTCAATTTCCCCTACCTAAACAATCTTCCTGTTTGATGCGTTAAAGTCTCCATGTAGTGTTGATTTCCCTGTCTAAAATATCTATATCTACACACTCATTCGTCACTCACTCCGATATTGAGCACAGTTTTCCCATAAATATAGCACATCTATAAACGTATAATATCATGGCGTTCTTTATAAAAAGACATGTCGTCGTGCAAATATCGCCAGGACTTGGAAACTTATCTCAAATATCGTCTAAGATGTTTAGTCTCGGTATCAATTTGCAGTCGTTCGCTTCTGTAGTTGTCCAAAGAGATGTTTGCTTTTTACATTTATAATAACTTTACCTTATTTAATTGAAGTTTAGTATAAGTTTTGTCTATTTAATTTACTGTGGAATTGATGTATTATGTTGTTTTCATTACAAAAACAAACATTTTGAGAAATTCACTAAAGAAAATATAATTTACGAAACCTGGTCTTCTTATATGGAGGTTGTTGCTTGGTTGATTTATTTAGCTGCATATCAACCTTTATGGGTTATTTAATACCGAAATCTAAATATTTCGAATTCAATTTTAGGGCTTTAACTAAACATATATTGAACTGAAGTGCAGGCCTTCAACTACAGCTAAAATATATTGTTGGCTGTTTTACGATAAAATGTATTGTCGGTAATTCAATTATAAAATGTATTGCTGTTCATTTTTCTATAAAATATTTTGTTCGTAATTCTATTATAAAATTTATGTTCATACTTTCGTAGTGGTTCGTTTTTGTTTGGGTCGGAGGTCACTATTTGCCCATTGCTGTGACCCTTACATCTGCTACCAATCCGGGTCATGGTGAACCTGGAAACAACAGCAGTTAACAGGTCGTTCCACGATTCCCAAAACCGCCAGTCCCCCGATCAGTGGTTTTGCTGCCGGATATAGTTTATTGTCATACCCAAGAAGAACTTGGAAGTTAATTTAACATTTTTCGCTTAAATTTAATATTTTTCTCTATGACATTGTTATTCATAAAAGCAAAGACATTAATGATCAACTTTTATTTATTTTTCCGTCATATAGAGTTTTTTTATTTTGCAATAAATTAAAAATATATGTTGGATTATTACCACGCTCCGTATATCGAAATGCCATATTTAATTTTACTCGATTTAAACAAATCCTATTATAATTGTGCGTGTCTTTCCGCTCGTTAGTTCGCACGATCGTTATACATCATAAATAATGGATTATTCTGTTTTGATCGCGTGTAACGGTGAGAGTTAATACTCGGTAAGAAAGAAACATATATATATATATATATATATATATAGGACGAAACGGCCGTCCAGTGCTTTCTGACTCGATGAATTACTTGAATATAATTATCAAATTCTCCTAATAATTTCATATATATATATATATATATATATATATATATGTCTTTACAATCTCTTGCAAATACCTCATAAATAATGAACTATTCCGTTTTGATCATGTGGAGAGAGGGGAAAAGATACTACTTTGTATTCAGTGAGAAAAAGAATGAAAGACGGGAAGATAGAAGGCTTTATAATCTCCTACCAATACCTCATAAATAATTAACTATTCAGTTTCGATTGCCTGATAAGACGGTAAAGACATATATTTCATGCTACTTGGTTTCAATGTGAAAATGAAAAAAAAGAAAAGGAAGGTAGAAGTGTTTAACGCCTGTTTCAGTGAAATGGAAAAAATTGTCAATATCACATCTTTTCATTTGTACCCAATTCTCAAAATAACGACCAGCATTCTGGTTTATGATCGTTATTCCAATATTTTGTTAAAGTTAATAAACCCAACTATTTAACGCTGCGATTGAGGAATTTCTACGGATATTTTATTGTCGTAGAAAGCGACCTGAGGTTACTCAATCATTAACTTCAGCATTAAGATTAATCAGAATATTAAAATAGGAAAACAGTGAAATTCTCATGGGTTAGAACTTGTAATTTCATAATCCGATATTTCTAGTGTTTCTTACAGATGTTACAAAATATCTCTCAAGAAAGTTAATTTTAATCTTTTATTTAACAATCTTTTCTTCCGAAGATTATTTCCGTGACTGTGTTTTTACGTTGCATACATCTTAAATGTATGATGCCTACATATATATATATATATATATATATATATATATATATATATATATATATATATATATATATATATATATATATATATTGAAAATGTGTGGAATATTCTAGGAGAACGTTCGAAAGCCAGAAATCCTAAAACAACCGAGCAATTATGGAATGCCCTTCAGGAAGAATGAAATAAGGTCACCCAGCAAGAAATTGAAAATTTAATTTCCTCACGCAGTCGAAGATGTGATTGAAGCTAAAGGGCTTCACACTAAATATTAAATAATTCCAGTATTCTCTGTCATTTTTTATTATTTTGTTTTTTTTTCAACCGTTCTGATCATTTTGGCCGCCATGGGTTTTGCAGTAAATCATTAAATTATCCATAACTTTTGTATTATGCTCTCAGATTATACCGAAATCTCAGACAATAACAATTAATATCTTATTTATTGTCTGTGAAAATTACAGAATATAAAACAACTTTGATAAAAACTGACGAAAACAATTTTACTCCAGATGAAGCAGAGTTGCCAGTTGGACTAGGTTACATTTGTCATTCGTATACATTTGTGTCTAATCTGTCTTCAACATTTAGGGTGTTTAGTAGTGAGTTAATTCCAGTATTCCGTTTAAAAATAGCAGGATATTCATATCGTGTACGAGCAGATATGATTTTCACATACGGCTGCGCGAATGGTAATGGACGCGGGGCTGCACGGCTGTATCAGATTGCATTTTCAAACCGAAAACAGCCAAGTCATCCACCCATTGCTGCTGTTTATCGTTGCGTTGCTGAGACAGGATCCGTGGCACCAAAAACTATGGATGCAGGGAGACCGAGATTCGCTCGTACGCCTGGCCACGAATAACACATTCTACAGGGATGATCCCGGTATCAACACACGTTAAGTGGCTCTAGCATGTCGTAATCTTATAATACCGCACGGAGGGTAATTCAAGAACCGCTTCTTTAACCTTATCATTTGCAACGTGTGAAGAGTCTTTTGCCCTCTGATTACGCACCAGGGGAGAACCTTTGCCGATAGCTTCTTGCACAAACTACCGATTCGTTGATTGTCTCTTTAGTCTTGTTTACAAGTGATGTAACATTTCGAAGAGATGGCATAACAAATTTATACAAATAGCATTTGTGAACGAATCGTACAATACAGGCTAGACACCAGCATCAGTTTACCCTTAATGTGTAGGCTGGAATTGTAGGTGACCGTCTGATAGATTCATATGTTCTCCCAGCACGTCTTAGAGGAGCGTTCTACAGGGTCTTTTGAGCACACTTCCAGACCTGCTAGTAGCTGTACTTCTGCTAATACGAAGACGCATGTGGCTCATGCATGATGAGGCTCCAGCAGATTTTAGTCACATTGTTCGCGATGCACCCGCTGACATCTACCATGAAAGATGGATAGGTAGAGGAAGACCGGTTCCATGACCTGCACTTTCCCCCGAATGCAATCCTTTGGATTTATATTTGTAGGGCCATCTAAAACAATTGGTTTATGCTGCCGACATTAATAATGCAGAGAGGCTTCTTCAACGTATCATGGGGGCCTGCGAAACCATTCAACACTGTGTGGGAATATTTGAAAGAGTCTGCCAGTCAATGATCCAAGGAGTGCCTGCGTCTGTAGATACAAACGAAGGACATTTTCAACATGTATTATGATTTGCTATTTTGAGGTACAACGATGACGTTTTGGGCATATGCCCCCAAATTTGTAAAAAGTATATTTACCAGCGTCTACCGTAAACTTTAAACTTAACTCAAAAACGAAGTATTTGCG
Source organism: Acanthosepion esculentum (assembly GCA_964036315.1). Taxonomy (NCBI): domain Eukaryota; kingdom Metazoa; phylum Mollusca; class Cephalopoda; order Sepiida; family Sepiidae; genus Acanthosepion; species Acanthosepion esculentum. Next base: position 58,168,871 of record OZ038497.1, read on the forward strand.
GGCATATGCTTATGTGGACTTTTGTCCTTAGTTCGATACACCATAAATACAGGGTAACCCGGATATAAGAGACCCCTGATATAAGATAAAACCGGATATAAGAGAGATTTTCACTGGTCCCAAATTAGAGCCTGTGTTAATGTATATATATATAATAGACCAAACCCGGATATAAGAGAAACCCGGATATAAGATACTTCTTCTCCGGTCCCGACAACTCTCTTATATCCGGGTTACACTGTATATATATATATATATATATATATATATATATATATATATATATATATATATACACACACACACATATACAGGATGCGATGGTTAAATTGTCGCCCTATAATATTTGTAAATTTGAGCATGCGCGTTGTTTTGTTTTTAATTTTGTCGACATCACATTATAATATTGCCAGTTGGGCATCGGCTGTGAGAAAAAGAGAACAATGACGCAATTCACTCCGCTAGAAATTTGGGAAACGGCATACTGTACTGAATGGCAGTCGCGCCGGAATCTCCAATAGGAACATTTCAGGGTGTTTGGGTGTCACTGCGAGGACAGTGCAAAGGATTCGGAAAGTATTGGATGATGGTTATTACGAAAGTGTTAGGAATGATCACTAGTGATGGCGTCTTTATGCCTCCATTCTTCTTCCCACGGGGCCACAGATTCAACACAGAGGACTACACCAAGTGCATTTAGTATGTAGTGCTGCCCTAAGTCAAGAGAATGGCTGCTAGAAGAGACTATGTCTGGCAATAGTCATGGATGTCAGACAATTTCTGCAACCACATCTCCCCTTACATCTGGACACCTAACTCCCCTGACTGCAACCCCTTTGATTATTATGTGTGGGGCTCAGTTGAGCGGGAGATCAACAAAACTCCTTGTAACACCAAAGATGAACTGGAGGCATGGATTATGGTAGTATTAACCAAGATAAACAAGGAGACGATCCAGAAGATTTGCAGTGGATTCCGAAGTCGTCTGGGGGCTTGAAGCCAATTTTATTAAATGAATTTCCTCATTACTATCTCAAGATGCTTTCTGTGTATTTTTCGTAAATATATCTGTTAAAATGAGATGTCAGTGTTATTTTTATTTTTGCTTAATTTAGACGACAATTTACCCATCGCGCCCAGTGAGTGTATATGTGTGTGTGTGTGTGTGTGTGTGTATATATATATATATATATATATATATATATATATATACACATACACACACACGTGCGCGCGCACACGCACGCACACACACACACACACACACACACACATACATATATATATATATATATATATATATATATATATATATATATATATATATACGAATTCTTTCACTTCAAGGAAGGCGGTAATGCCACTAGGATGTAGGCGGTTACAAGCAATGAAATAGATTGAGACTTTTGTGAAGATAATTGAGGAAAAAGACAATTAAGTATCAGAAGACAGAAAATGGCGGTTGACGTTACATTTAAACCATTGAAGATCCTATTGGGTTGGTGCATAATTATCAGGCGTTTTTGTAGGCGAGTTAATTGTTAATAAAAATTGCTGTTTTGTTTACTTTTTTAATGAAAATATTATTCTATTTTCAGGTTATGAAAATGTGTGTTGATAATCACACGTTCTGGAAGTATCCTTTAAAATGTTACTGTTGAATTGTTAGGTTTCGTTCTTTCTATAATAAAAATTGTTTAGAAAACGCCTGATAATTATGCACCAACCCAATACTTATAAGGGAAGCATGAAATGTGAAGGCAATTCCAAGGTCGAGAAGTGCGAGAAAAGTAACTATTAGAATAGTGTTTATGGTTGCATCTAGCTAGTTTACTAGTTCAACATTAAAGACCTAGTTGCCAGTCTAATAGTACGCTTAAAAGTTATGCTGTCAAAGCACAAATTATAAATATTCATTAGAACAATTGCCATGAAAGTATTTGTAGAAAAGCATCGAGATCTCATCAATTTACATTTGAGCTAGCTACATGTCACTGTAAATTCCATGCCAACAGCTTATTTTCTCCCTTTTTTGCTTCTCAGCCAACATTATGTTCAATGGTTTAAATGTAATGTCAATCGCTGTCTACTCTCCTGATTACTCTTTCTCACAGTAATATACTCGGGCATTTCGACGTTATGCAATGGTTAGCAATCTTGGCTCGGTGGATCAGTTACGACTAAATATACGAGTTCGATCGTCACTGGGTGCCCAATACTTTCGGCCTTGTGCCACATCTAAGCTACGCTCAGAAAATCAACATTACTAATTCTCCCATACCCAGTAACCGCTTATGTCTTACATGGTTTGAAATCGATTTTTAAATTTCCCATTGGTGAGAAAATGACTAAAGTCAAGATTCCAAATAAGGATCGATTACATTAGACCGTTGTTTGAAATTTCTCAAGAATCTCGAGATATGAGTAAAAGAATTAGTTCTATGTAAATGTTAGCTAAGGTATCTTATTTTTACACCGATTACTCTGCATAGTGATATACTAGGTAACCAAAAAAGTTATGTCCGTTTTTTGATTAGTCATTGAATGAAGTTGAAATATATACGAAATGCGTGTAGCAATTGTTTTCAAATTTGGACAGTTCGAAGTAGGAACATCAAACGTTATAAAAAACATACGCAGAATGCCCGGCCATCAGTTATAAGCCGGACAGCTGTGAGAAGGATGGAAGTGTCTAGAGATCTCGTTCGGGGCTGTTTTCTTTACGACTTCAAAGTGGGCTTATCAGCAGCTGCATCAAGTCGCCGCATATGTCAAGCGTTTGGGGATAGTGCTGTGGATGAACGTACTGCAAGGCGTTGGTTTCGAAAATTCAAGTCGGGAGGTTTGTCTCTCCATGATGAGCCTCGCAGTGGACGACTGCAGGTCTTGAATGACGGAGTCCTGAAGGCGGCCATTGAAGAGGACATTAGTCTAACGTGTGGTGAACTTGCAAGACAGTTCAACGTTTCCGATGAAACAATTAGACTTCACCTGCACCACCTAGGTAAGACGTACAAACTGAGCAAGTGGGTTCCGCAAACGCTGTTGGAGGTCCACAAGCGACAACTAGTGGCAGCCTGCGTATCGCTGCTTTCTCGCCACCGTACCGCATTTTTATTCAATCGAGTGCTTACCAGTGATGAAAAGTGTGTTCTGTACGAAACTCTCAAGCATACCAGACATTGGTTGTCTCCTCAGGATGCTGTCCCTCACACCGCAAGACCGCCTATGCACCCACGCAAGATTATGCTTTGTGTCTGGTGGACCGGTCGTCAAGTGGTTCATTATGATCTGCTACCAACGGGCCAAACGGTCACTGGCGACCTATACTCGCAGCAACTGAAACGTGTGCAACAGACATTGCGCCAGAAGGAGCCAGCACTGGTTAATCGCAAAGGTGTGCTGTTCCTCCATGACAACGCCAGGCCGCATGCCGCGCAAGTGGTCAGGGATACCATACAGCAATTTGGGTGGGAGACTTTGTGCAATCCACCTTATTCACCTGACCTTGCGCCATCCGATTACCATCTCTTCCATTCCCTGGATAATCATCTTCGCGGGAAATCTTTCACCAATGAAGCAGACTTGCGCAAAGCCCCCAGGGACTTCTTTGCGTCAAAACCACCCGAGTTCTACCGCAAGGGCTTTGAACAGCTGGAGACACGTTGGTAGAAGGGGATGAATGCCGATGGCGATTACTTCGAAGACGAAATATAAGTTACACATACTGTGAAGCGTTTTCTTTTTTTCCTTTAAAAACGGACACAACTTTTTTGGTTAGCTTGTATTTACATTTGAACTGTTGTCCTCACCTTTCTTCTCATATTTACAACGTTTCGGTCGTTGTACGCTCCGGTCGTCTTCAGGTGATTGAACTCTTTCCTTAGTCTATGAGAGCAGATCATTCCCGTGCCTTCCATCTTCCGGGTGTCTCAGTAGTTCGAATGATTCAGTATCACTTATTTTTATAATTCAACTCTCCAAGACTTTGTTCACCTCAGCTGTAGGCATGTATTGAACTCACAACTCTTTGAGTCACTGGGCTGTGTTCTTGAGGACATCAGTGTATGCTATTTTGGGACTGATAAACCTAATTTTTCATGATCATTTTTTTACCAACTCACATATTGAAATTTTGTTGTTATTATTGTTTTTTTTCAGCACTCAATATTACTGGTTCAAGTATTGTATTCATTTCTATTCTTGGCCGGCTCAATATTTTGTAAAACGTCGTATATATGGCAAGATGAGGACAACAGTACGAACAATACAAACAGTGTAAATATTTACAACTCATCTCAGAAAAATAGACATATCCTGAAGAAGCCCGAAACGTCGTGAATACGACAACAAAAATGAGGGCAACAGCACGAACAATGTAAACAGTGTAAATAGTTATAATACGTCATCTCCGAAATATAGACAGATGTATTCATTTCTATGCTTGGCCGGCTCAAGATATATTTTGTAAAGATATTTTGTGTATATTGAAAGATGAGGACAACAGTACGAATAATATAAACAGTGTAAATATTTACAATAACTCATCTCAGAAATATAGACATATCCTGAAGAAGCCCGAAACGTCGTGAATACGACAACACAGGGCAACAGCACGAACAATGTAAACAGTGTAAATAGCTATAGTACGTCATCTCCGAAATATAGACAGATATTTACATTTGAGTTATAGATTACTGGTTGCAAAAGGACGCTCTGTGAATTATTTAATAAATCGTGATGTGTGTGTTCCAGGTATTCCATTTACTCCCGCTTTATTGATTCTAGTCACATTTCGATCAGTCTTGTACTGATAAGACGCTAATCCTTGGTATAAATGACAAGCTTCAAATCGGATCTCATCGGCAGGCGTTCAATCAACCGATACTTTGAACCGGTGCATTATCGATCTGATCTGAGGGTTCAATAGAAAATTGCAGATCTCGTACGAGGGACTGCAACAAATTATTAATCACTGGTCCGACCTTAGCTTCTGTATTTTTTTTATCTTTTATGTTATCGATAAGTATACTTGATGACACTTTGACAGGTCGATCAGTGCACACACCTCTCCAGATTCCGCGTATAGTCATTCGTATAAACGGTGTGTATGTATGAAAGACATATCCATTATATACATGTGCGGGCATATGTGTAATGGGGAATTCGTGCATATTTACAATAACAGGTAATAAATGCACATACAAGGACATATGTAGATAGATATAGAGTCGGAGAGAATGACAAGGACCAGGGAGAAAGGGCATAGGTTCCATTTTGTATCCAAAGGTGTGCAAGTCTGATAGAAATATCTTTAATACATATGTATATGCATACTTATGATTGGGAGTACGTGAACATGTACAGCTAGACGTACGACAGATCCCTCTCTTTTACACACACACACACGCACACACATACATATATATATATATATATATATATATATATATATATATATATATATATATATATATATATATATATATATATATATAGTGTATTGGAGCAGTAGATAATTATTTAAACAGATATTGTCAAGTAAATGTCTACTATGTTTGGTCATGAGCCGTTCTAAACTTCGTATGGCTGCTTTAGTTTCGGATATTTGGATACTTTTTATTAAGCTATTCCTTGATCTAAACTTTCGGCTTGCATGAGCCATCTTCTGAGTGGTGATGCACACATTTAAACAAAGATATTCACAATCAAAGATGATATTCTGTTATGTTGACATAGAAGATTGCTATGCGAGGATAACGGTCGCGGAATAGCAGACGCAGGTCGTAAATTCATGATGCGGTTCTATGACGTCGTTTCACGCGAGAGAACGAAATATTAACAACAGAACTGTATGTCTAGATGCAATGTAATGTGTTGTGATTAATTTTTTAAATGTAATTGTGTTGAGTGTGGGTTGCTTTGTATTAATTTAGATGGCCTCAAATATCTGAATGTTTATTTTTACTGTATGTGTGAGTAGTTTTGTGCTATGTACATTAAAACAAAGCAACACAAATGTTCTAGTAGCCCAAATTATTTTAATACGGCCAGCGTTTCTTATATTTATTCCTTGCAAACATTTATGTTACGGCGATATAAATGGTCCGATCATGCATTAGTCTGACCATCTCTTTATTTCTTATTTTCATGACAACAATGCAAGTAGTTATTGTACTCGGATTATCTTTTTAATCTAAACAACCTTTAATTTCTTCTATATGTTCCTGACATTCCATTCAAAGTCATCGTTTATTTCGGTTCGATCAACCATTAATCCGACCAGCCCTTCATTTCATATTTTATTCCTAACAATTCATTGAATACCTGTGTTACATTTAGAACGATCATCTTTTAATCCGACCAGCCCTTCATTTTTCATTTTTATTCCTAACAATTCAGTGAATACCTGTGTTACATTTAGAACGATCATCTTTTAATCCGACCAGCCCTTCATTTTTCATTTTTATTCCTAACAATTCATTGAATACCTGAGTTACTTTTAGAACGATCATCTTTTAATCCGACCAGCCCTTCATTTCTTATTTTATTCCTAACAATTCATTGAATACCTGTGTTACTTTTAGAAGGATCATCTTTTAATCCGACCAGCCCTTCATTTTTCATTTTTATTCCTAACAATTCATTGAATACCTGTGTTACATTTAGAACGATCATCTTTTAATCCGACCAGCCCTTCATTTTTCATTTTTATTCCTAACAATTCAGTGAATACCTGAGTTACTTTTAGAACGATCATCTTTTAATCCGACCAGCCCTTCATTTCTTATTTTATTCCTAACAATTCATTGAATACCTGTGTTACTTTTAGAAGGATCATCTTTTAATCCGACCAGCCCTTCATTTTTCATTTTTATTCCTAACAATTCATTGAATACCTGTGTTACATTTAGAACGATCATCTTTTAATCCGACCAGCCCTTCATTTTTCATTTTTATTCCTAACAATTCAGTGAATACCTGAGTTACTTTTAGAACGATCATCTTTTAATCCGACCAGCCCTTCATTTCTTATTTTATTCCTAACAATTCATTGAATACCTGTGTTACTTTTAGAACGATCATCTTTTAATCCGACCAGCCCTTCATTTTTCATTTTTATTCCTAACAATTCATTGAATACCTGTGTTACATTTAGAACGATCAACTTTTAATCCGACCAGCCCTTCATTTTTCATTTTTATTCCTAACAATTCATTGAATACCTGAGTTACTTTTAGAACGATCATCTTTTAATCCGACCAGCCCTTCATTTCTTATTTTATTCCTAACAATTCATTGAATACCTGTGTTACTTTTAGAACGATCATCTTTTAATCCGACCAGCCCTTCATTTCTTATTTTATTCCTAACAATTCATTGAATACCTGTGTTACTTTTAGGACGATCATCTTTTAATCCGACCAGCCCTTCATTTCTTATTTTATTCCTAACAATTCATTGAATACCTGTGTTACTTTTAGAACGATCATCTTTTAATCCGACCAGCCCGACATTTTTCAATTTTATTCCTAACAATTCATTGAATACCTGTGTTACTTTTAGAACGATCATCTTTTAATCCGACCAGCCCGACATTTTTCAATGTTATTCCTAACAATTCATTGAATACCTGTGTTACTTTTAGAACGATCATCTTTTAATCCGACCAGCCCTTCATTTTTCATTTTTATTCCTAACAATTCATTGAATACCTGTGTTACATTTAGAACGATCATCTTTTAATCCGACCAGCCCTTCATTTTTCATTTTTATTCCTAACAATTCATTGAATACCTGAGTTACTTTTAGAACGATCATCTTTTAATCCGACCAGCCCTTCATTTCTTATTTTATTCCTAACAATTCATTGAATACCTGTGTTACTTTTAGAACGATCATCTTTTAATCCGACCAGCCCTTCATTTCTTATTTTATTCCTAACAATTCATTGAATACCTGTGTTACTTTTAGAACGATCATCTTTTAATCCGACCAGCCCTTCATTTCTTATTTTATTCCTAACAATTCATTGAATACCTGTGTTACTTTTAGAACGATCATCTTTTAATCCGACCAGCCCTTCATTTCTTATTTTATTCCTAACAATTCATTGAATACCTGTGTTACATTTAGAACGATCATCTTTTAATCCGACCAGCCCTTCATTTCATATTTTATTCCTAACAATTCATTGAATACCTGTGTTACTTTTAGAACGATCATCTTTTAATCCGACCAGCCCGACATTTTTCAATTTTATTCCTAACAATTCATTGAATACCTGTGTTACTTTTAGAACGATCATCTTTTAATCCGACCAGCCCTTCATTTCTTATTTTATTCCTAACAATTCATTGAATACCTGTGTTACATTTAGAACGATCATCTTTTAATCCGACCAGCCCTTCATTTCATATTTTATTCCTAACAATTCATTGAATACCTGTGTTACTTTTAGAACGATCATCTTTTAATCCGACCAGCCCGACATTTTTCAATTTTATTCCTAACAATTCATTGAATACCTGTGTTACTTTTAGAACGATCATCTTTTAATCCGACCAGCCCTTCATTTTTCATTTTTATTCCTAACAATTCAGTGAATACCTGTGTTACATTTAGAACGATCATCTTTTAATCCGACCAGCCCTTCATTTTTCATTTTTATTCCTAACAATTCATTGAATACCTGAGTTACTTTTAGAACGATCATCTTTTAATCCGACCAGCCCTTCATTTCTTATTTTATTCCTAACAATTCATTGAATACCTGTGTTACTTTTAGAACGATCATCTTTTAATCCGACCAGCCCTTCATTTTTCATTTTTATTCCTAACAATTCATTGAATACCTGTGTTACATTTAGAACGATCATCTTTTAATCCGACCAGCCCTTCATTTTTCATTTTTATTCCTAACAATTCATTGAATACCTGAGTTACTTTTAGAACGATCATCTTTTAATCCGACCAGCCCTTCATTTCTTATTTTATTCCTAACAATTCATTGAATACCTGTGTTACTTTTAGAACGATCATCTTTTAATCCGACCAGCCCTTCATTTTTCATTTTTATTCCTAACAATTCATTGAATACCTGTGTTACATTTAGAACGATCATCTTTTAATCCGACCAGCCCTTCATTTTTCATTTTTATTCCTAACAATTCATTGAATACCTGAGTTACTTTTAGAACGATCATCTTTTAATCCGACCAGCCCTTCATTTCTTATTTTATTCCTAACAATTCATTGAATACCTGTGTTACTTTTAGAACGATCATCTTTTAATCCGACCAGCCCTTCATTTCTTATTTTATTCCTAACAATTCATTGAATACCTGTGTTACTTTTAGAACGATCATCTTTTAATCCGACCAGCCCTTCATTTCTTATTTTATTCCTAACAATTCATTGAATACCTGTGTTACTTTTAGAACGATCATCTTTTAATCCGACCAGCCCTTCATTTCTTATTTTATTCCTAACAATTCATTGAATACCTGTGTTACATTTAGAACGATCATCTTTTAATCCGACCAGCCCTTCATTTTTCATTTTTATTCCTAACAATTCATTGAATACCTGAGTTACTTTTAGAACGATCATCTTTTAATCCGACCAGCCCTTCATTTCTTTTTTTATTCCTAACAATTCATTGAATACCTGTGTTACTTTTAGAACGATCATCTTTTAATCCGACCAGCCCTTCATTTCTTATTTTATTCCTAACAATTCATTGAATACCTGTGTTCCTTTTAGAACGATCATCTTTTAATCCGACCAGCCCTTCATTTCTTATTTTATTCCTAACAATTCATTGAATACCTGTGTTACTTTTAGAACGATCATCTTTTAATCCGACCAGCCCTTCATTTTTCATTTTTATTCCTAACAATTCATTGAATACCTGTGTTACATTTAGAACGATCATCTTTTAATCCGACCAGCCCTTCATTTTTCATTTTTATTCCTAACAATTCATTGAATACCTGAGTTACTTTTAGAACGATCATCTTTTAATCCGACCAGCCCTTCATTTCATATTTTATTCCTAACAATTCATTGAATACCTGTGTTACTTTTAGAACGATCATCTTTTAATCCGACCAGCCCTTCATTTTTCATTTTTATTCCTAACAATTCATTGAATACCTGTGTTACATTTAGAACGATCATCTTTTAATCCGACCAGCCCTTCATTTTTCATTTTTATTCCTAACAATTCATTGAATACCTGAGTTACATTTAGAACGATCATCTTTTAATCCGACCAGCCCTTCATTTCTTATTTTATTCCTAACAATTCATTGAATACCTGTGTTACTTTTAGAACGATCATCTTTTAATCCGACCAGCCCTTCATTTCTTATTTTATTCCTAACAATTCATTGAATACCTGTGTTACTTTTAGAACGATCATCTTTTAATCCGACCAGCCCTTCATTTCTTATTTTATTCCTAACAATTCATTGAATACCTGTGTTACATTTAGAACGATCATCTTTTAATCCGACCAGCCCTTCATTTTTCATTTTTATTCCTAACAATTCATTGAATACCTGAGTTACTTTTAGAACGATCATCTTTTAATCCGACCAGCCCTTCATTTCTTATTTTATTCCTAACAATTCATTGAATACCTGTGTTACTTTTAGAACGATCATCTTTTAATCCGACCAGCCCTTCATTTCTTATTTTATTCCTAACAATTCATTGAATACCTGTGTTCCTTTTAGAACGATCATCTTTTAATCCGACCAGCCCTTCATTTCTTATTTTATTCCTAACAATTCATTGAATACCTGTGTTCCTTTTAGAACGATCATCTTTTAATCCGACCAGCCCTTCATTTCTTATTTTATTCCTAACAATTCATTGAATACCTGTGTTACTTTTAGAACGATCATCTTTTAATCCGACCAGCCCTTCATTTCTTATTTTATTCCTAACAATTCATTGAATACCTGTGTTACTTTTAGAACGATCATCTTTTAATCCGACCAGCCCTTCATTTCTTATTTTATTCCTAACAATTCATTGAATACCTGTGTTACTTTTAGAACGATCATCTTTTAATCCGACCAGCCCTTCATTTCTTATTTTATTCCTAACAATTCATTGAATACCTGTGTTACTTTTAGAACGATCATCTTTTAATCCGACCAGCCCTTCATTTCTTATTTTATTCCTAACAATTCATTGAATACCTGTGTTACTTTTAGAACGATCATCTTTTAATCCGACCAGCCCTTCATTTCTTATTTTATTCCTAACAATTCATTGAATACCTGTGTTACTTTTAGAACGATCATCTTTTAATCCGACCAGCCCTTCATTTCTTATTTTATTCCTAACAATTCATTGAATACCTGTGTTACTTTTAGAACGATCATCTTTTAATCCGACCAGCCCTTCATTTCTTATTTTATTCCTAACAATTCATTGAATACCTGTGTTACTTTTAGAACGATCATCTTTTAATCCGACCAGCCCTTCATTTCTTATTTTATTCCTAACAATTCATTGAATACCTGTGTTACTTTTAGAACGATCATCTTTTAATCCGACCAGCCCTTTCATTTTTCTTTTTTATTCCTAACAATTCATTAAATACTGTATTACTTACATTACATTCCAGTTAATCTCCATGATACTCGTAGTATGATAATCCCTTAATCCGTGCTATCAAATTACCATTCTCATGCTTATTGCTGTTCCGTTTTTATTTATTTTTCTCGTGCACCATTTTATTCATTTGTATAACTTATCTTTACAAATAGGATTTTTCATAAATTAAATTTAGTATCAGAATACACTCATTTCTCTTTTTGCGCGCATTCTTTTGGTACGGTTTGGCATTAACAAGGTCCAACAAAAAGAACCGATTATTTTTTTACACTATTTTTTTTTTTACTTTAACGCGCTTTAACCACCGAATCTATTGCAAGTGGCAAGTAAACGTTTAAGTAAAACCAATCATTTATAATTTACAAAATGCCGAAACCCTACGTAGCATGATTAAATAATAATTTTGCGAAGTAAAATAGAATTCAATCTATTTTTTCCGTTTAGAGATCCCCACTGTCCTGTGTGGGAGGGACCTATTCACTGTAAATACCCCTGGATACGTGTATATAGACAAAAATCTTGGAAATGATTTTCTTACAATTTCTTACAAATTATATCAATGTTGAACGAGCTGTGCAATTCCAACGCGAATTGAAAATGATTATTGCATGAAGAAACATAAAAAACTAAAAAACAAAAAATATCACAGCGTATGAATAAATTAAATATATTTGGCTAGAACCTATCTCTAAGTTTCATATGTACACTGTATATTTTACACGATTTTATTTTGCACGGTATTCTCTGGAATATATCCCCTGTGCAAAAAGAGAATTGAGTACTTTTTTCAACATGTTTTCCAAGATTATGTTCTGGTTCCAATTCGTGTTCATCCCTACACTTGTAAAATCATGAACCTATCCCCTGTCCCCATCTGTGGTTTGACTATTAGGACTTCTATATGTCCAAAACCATTCCTATTCTCAAAGAATAGTTAATGCAATATAAAATATGCCTGCCTTGAAATAACCCACAAATCGGTGATAAAGCCGTAAAATATCAAATCACTCACCTTGCCAATGAATCAACGAGGAGAATAAAAACATGTGGCGGACGCGCGTCTGTACCGCTGCAAAAGAGACTCCGGATTGCCTGGGGACAGCTTTGTCAACATGTTTTCCCAGGCAGCTTGGTATGTCTAGATATGGGCCTCTCTGCATCTGGTCAGGATCCAGGCCTTTATAAGATGTCTCAGGATAATAAAAACAACGGAAAAACCAGCGGTCAGGAGTTGGCAAGACACGGTTTATTGCCTTGTGCCACAATTACAGTATTCAGTCATTAATAAATCGTGGACACGGTGCCTTATGAAGTCGGTCCAGTGGGCATTTTGTTCCTAAATTTGCTGTGGTTTCTGAGTCACTTGTTACTTCCCGTGTCCTTTCCCTCTGTGACAATTACCGACGTAGTTACTGGGAGAATTTTCTTTTCTCACACTTCCCTCTTGTGGAACGGCCATCCGGTTCCAAACTTTCCAGTCAATTTTAATCTTCAAAGGTTTAAATGCAATGTCAATCGCTATCTACTGCCCTTCGTATTACTCTTCTTTTGTTCTTGCTTCTTTGTAATGTTTCTGTTTTCTAATACTTCCGCCCCCAGTGACCCTTGTATCTTAGTGGCTTTAATGCCTTGCTTGAGGTGATCGTCATAAAATATATGTATATAGTGGCAGAGTGAATATTTTGTCTATTGTAAAATACCTAAATGAGTGATATATATTCCTTGTCCTCTATGAAGAAAATATTTTATTTTATTAGTTCTAGAGTGAATGAGATTTCTTTATTTCGATGTGCATAAATGATAACAATAGATGACATCTCTATATTTGTGCCCCAAAAGATTGAAAAATGGTATGAAAAATGATATGAGCCTTCGGAAAAAGATAAATCCATCTTTCTTTGCTCTTAATATTCCTTGGTGTCAGCAGCATTCTGGATAACCCAGATCTAGTACAATTATCCATATTTTCTTTTTAATTCTATCGTGTAAGTATCTGCACCTATATAACCTTCTTTTTACAGTTTCAAATGGTGGTGTAATTCATAGTCAGTCAGTTATGTGCCATACGAGATACACGCTTAGGCGATCATGTATCTTTCGATAAATGACTGACGAGGCAGTTTTTTTTTCCTGCAGTAGGTTGTCATTTCTTTCTGCGGTAGACCAGTTGCCATCCAAGGCTATAGAATCCGGTCTGTCCTGCTATTTACCCATAGCTGGGGAGAAGAAGGTTCATACCTTTCTCAATGTTATTAGCATGTAGGTGAATGTAATGAATTCGACTGGAATTCGAACTCGGCTCTCCGATTCTTCAATACCAGCCGCTATCCATAACTCCGCCTTGTCTCTTTTTGTAATTCATAACGGCTCAGAATTGGAAATTGAAGAGCCGAGTTCTAATTCCAGTTGGGTTCGTTATGGCCGCTTATTCTCAAATACCCTTGGAATCGGTATTAATTCAGCTCGTCTTCTTCCAGCTATCGCTCGATTAGTAAGACTTTCATCAGTAAATCATTATTATATCCCAATCAAATCTGTTTCTCTCCCAATAACCCCTTGCAACTTAGTTTCATTAACTCTTGCTCGGGTTAATTGATTAAAAAAATAAAGATAAAAATTCTGACCTTAAATAACCAGTTAAAGTTCGATTAGCTTTTAAAAAAAAATCAGTCAATCACTAATTCAAATGGCTGGGTTTTGAATTCATGTTTCTACATCTTACAAAACTTGTTGTTAGCCACGGCTTGACAGATCAGTCTACTCTTTTATTTAAGCTGATATTTATGCATAGCTAGGGGAGAAGATATGCAATTAAAATGTGATTCCACAAAAGGATACTTAGAATAATATGCAACAAACATGTGATCAATGACGAAGTTTTCGAGAAAATGGAAACAAAAAGGATACATATACATAACACCAGGAAGAGAAATTACCAGTGCAAATAACGAGGAAAGATGGCTTGGAAAAACTGATACTCACAAAAGAAATTGATGGTCAAGAATGATAGTTGGAAACAATGCATTATCTACATAGCGAGTAAATGGATAGTGGAGTAAGGTTTAAGAGAAATAACAAAAAAGACAAAATTTACTAAGAGCTGCAGGAAAATGTGGCGAGTGGGGATCGCTTAGTTTTGGAGAAATACAGCACACAGAAAAAGAACAAAAGATATGGATTTGTATTCGTACGGAAGTAAGTTTAATGAACTCGAGTGGAATTCCAATCCAGCTCTACCGATTTCTCGAAATGTTAACCATTCTGCTGCGGACAATTTCAATGTTAATGAATAAATTCTAATTAAACATGAATCTTTCATGTTTTTCGGACTCTAAATTCGAACATTACCCATGGGATAACCTCATATGCACTAAATTTATCGACAAAGAATGAAAGCGGGGTAATTTAAAAGAGAGTCTGCGTCGCCATTTTACCCGATGAGGAGAAACGACCCGAACTTAGAAAGTGGTAGAAGTAGCATTTATTATAAATTCCGTTGCATTTTCATCCACAATAGCCGGATAAGCTCAGGCTTTGGCAGGAGTCGGCCACTCGACAGCAACGTAATCGCAAGAATCTGATAATATCTAACATAAATTGCAACCACGTTTAGTTTTATTGGATATTATCTTTATCTGCGCCCATGATATGTCTGCGGGCTGACAAGAACAGACGCAGTAATCGCACAGTGATTGGATTGTCGACCATATTAAATACAAACACACACACACACACACACACACACACACACACACACACACACACACACATATATATATATACATATATATATATATATATATATATATTACATTCTTCGAATTACATAAAACTTATCAAAAGTTCACTGTGTTTCTCGGCTGCTTTCGAATTGATACGTAGTTGGTTTTGATTGGTCAGAATTGTATGCAATGTTATTTCTGCTTCGTCAGAACTAATATATGAGGGAATTCGTTTAGTTCTTTGTTGTTAATCACTTATTTCTGTACATTTGGGACTGATAATCGATTATGTCTCTTGAAAAAAAATATGTTTTAGTTTTCCTCGAGCAAGGCCCCCTACTTCGTTCTTACAAAATAAAAAGAATATCTACCAGTCGGTAATATTGACAAGAGTTTAAGCAAAACAAAGACGGAATTGTAATCTTTAAAACACGGAAATGTTGACGTAGGATTTGAAAATCAAGTAACAATCGCGAATCCAAACATACACTCTGAAGTATAAAGCCTGACTTTCTATGATGCAGTATTTTCTCTGCTATTATCATTATTATTATTTATTTTGATTTATATACACATTTTCTTCCAGGTCCTACCCAGAGACCTACGGTCAGAAATGGCTCCATGATGTTTTACACTCATCATTTTTGTAAAAAAAACTAATCACGCCTACCTAATGTGCGAACTCTATTTGTGAGTACAATTTCTTTTAAGTCATGGACTACCAGGAATCATTTGAATGGGTCTATCGGAATGTTTTCCCATGAATCCGAGGGCTCCAACTAAAACTGGAATTATTGATGTCCTCATGTGCCACACTTTTTAGATTTTCACTTCAAGATCCTTGTATTTGGATAGTTTCTTTTTTTGAAGACCTTCAACTATACATTACAATCTACAGGGACGGCCATGTCAATAAGAAATCACATTCTGTGTTTGTCGTCTTTAATCCCGATGACAGGGCGATTAGCTTTGATTTTTATGTCTGTGTGTATTGTGAAGTCCCATAAAAATGTTACAGGTCCTATCTCTATAACCTGGTTTGGGTGATATTCACACCAGTTTCTTGCAGTTTCCTTTTCGTAAAGGTTGCATATTTTCCGGTGCAGATATTGGCCTACTCTGCCATGCCGTGTTATTATTATTATTATTATTATTATTATTATTATACAACTGATCCAAACGATCTCTTTTGTGAAATCGTGGGAGTGAAGAAATGATTAACTATCTATTGTAGAAAGACAGAAACTATGATTGTTAACAAGAGAGGGTCATCTCAAGATGCGAGCAAGAAATAGTAGACCTCAAGTAAATACAGAAATGTAACTATTTTTATAGAAAGGTTCAACCACTACAAGCCTTGAGAGCCTCTCAATGTAGAGGGTTATTGTTAAAATGGTTATGATTAAAGAAATGAGTGATATGAATGGATGAGAAGTTGGTAGGAGGTGAAGATGCCAGAACACCACAGATATAAGTTTGGATATTTCATTAGATACTTTATCAATATATAACACTTTTGGGATGTACGGTGGCCGTTAATAATTTAGTATAACTCAAGACTTCAATGTTAAATAAAACAGTATTTAATTACAACCGAAAATAAATACTTAACAAGAACAAAGAAGTAAAAGTCAATCAAATATAATTAACCATTTCACTGAATACCTTTTTATTAGCGCGACTCGGCTTATCGCCTGGTAAATCATAAATGAAACCCCAAATCATCGACGCACAATAATTCACATTAATTCTTCTGGATAGTTCCAATCAATAGTCAGTCAATAATCACTACAGTCAGTAGCCTTTCACCGCTATTTATACACCTAGCGGAAAACCTATTTGTAAGTCCAGAGTGACAGGCTCGAACCTCAGTGTCGGTTGTTACTCATTTTCTTCCTCTATGACACTCTAAAAGATCCTTACATTCGAAAAATATTTGTTGAATCTAAATAACCTGCAAAAGGTTGATAAACCGTAAAAAACAAGAAATCAATCAAGTCACACAATAGAAGCTTAACATATATTTAGTGAAATAATATGACAGTGAATTTAAGTGTGCAAAAAGTAACAACAGAAATTGCCTAAGATCTTATAGCTTCAAACAGTAACATATACATTTTAATAGGCAGAAAATTCTATTTATATATCAGATTCAGGTGCAAAGGCATGCAGAGTATGCCACAAATATGCAAGGTTTACAAAGAATACGAGAGGGGAAAAATCAAGTAGAAACGTTTTGATGCGCTTTTGTGTAAGAATGACACAGTTATTATCAAATTCGGCGGCTTTTAGGAGTCAAATCTAAATCATCGACGCACAATAAATCACATTAATTCGATTGAATAGTTATATTCTATAGTCACTCAATAATCACCCCAGACTAGCCTGACACTGCTATTTATACACCTGGCAGAAACATAGCTCTAGAGTGTTACGCTCGAACCTCGGTGTCGATACTTACACATTTTCTTCTTATATGAAAAACACACGCATTCCAATAACCCAATCAGCATAAAAACGCTATCTAGAGGTCATGAACACAAAGAGTCTTCAGCATTAAACCTAAACAGGAGAAAGTTTGCT
Organism: Acanthosepion esculentum; assembly: GCA_964036315.1. Classification (NCBI taxonomy): domain Eukaryota; kingdom Metazoa; phylum Mollusca; class Cephalopoda; order Sepiida; family Sepiidae; genus Acanthosepion; species Acanthosepion esculentum. Next base: position 58,186,810 of record OZ038497.1, read on the forward strand.
TCTTCAAAACAGAAGAAATGTGGCTTAATGTCCAAAACTATTTTGCATATTCAACTCTAAAAAAAAAAAAAAATTTAAACATAACTATTTATTATTTTAATCAAGTTTTCCATTTATTTTTATTTTAAAAAAATAGGGATTATTTGCTGATAGCTTTTAACATTAAGCTAGTTGTATACCTGTTTTTCGTCTACCGCAAGATGATCAAATTCTAAATATAAATGGTATATTTATTAGAAAATATAACCCAATTTAAATGCAGAAATCAGAAAAATGAACTTCAAATAACCGTAAATTATTGCTTATACAATTTTCCCGTTACCCAATGGATCTTGACAGGCAGAAAGGTAAAATGATCTCACACAACAGTGATGTCCATTGCAATTTAATTCAAATTTGTGTACATGTACGTTTATGTGTGGGCGGGTATAATTTACTGAAAAATGAAAGAATAATTCTAAAAAATAAAAGAAGCAATTTAAAATTAATTCTCGTTAGTAACAAATAATGTCAGAAAAGTTCAATAAAATCATATAATTATCTGATGGTTACAGGGTTTAATGTTCTTTTCTTGCTTCTAAGTGTACGATTTTATTAGCTTAAGGCAGGGGTTGTGCAAAATGAAAGAGCAATGTATTATTCCAATATATATATATATATATATATATATATATATATATATATATATATATATATATATATATATATATATATATATATATATATATATATATATATTAGTGAATATACACAATATCCAACATCAATAAGATTACTCGAAGTCTTTTTCAGTTAATGCAATCTTCAGGTGTGGATTCTGAGTGTTATCTATCGAATTCTCACGATGATGATTCAAAGTTGTGTGTACTAATTTGTCTATTTAAAATATAGAATTAACTATTAATAATTTATATCATCCAAATTCATGAGTTCGAATGTCTAAGAATTAAAGAATAATAAATAATAAGCAATATTTAAATTTTAATTTGGATTCGAAAGTAAACAATATATCAAGGAGGTAACTTAAATTAATATTTGTTTATTGTTTTTTTTGTTGCTTTTACTATAAAACTATTGTTAATAGTAATTGTGTCTATTGTTAATATTAGACTGTAACGCATTTAACTTTTTTGCTAATCCATTATTTCCATTATCTTTTCTCTAGCATTTTTTATTATTATTGTTTTGAATTTTTCTCCTACCTTTAGTCTTACTGGTGATTTCCCAAGCGTAGCTTAGATGTGGTACAATGACGAAAGTATGGGGTGCCCAGTGAGGATCGAACCTTTAGTTTTACTATTTTAAACGTGTTTATTTCCTTATTTATTTTTATTTGCATTTATTAATTTTATTTATTTATTGTTTTATTTTTTTATTTATTTGTTTTATTTATTTACATATTTATGTTTCCATTTTATTCTATCTTATTTTATCTTATTTTATTTTCATTGATATGTATTATCTTTATTAGTACTTTCATTTTAATTTTATTCTCTTCCGGCATAATTTATTATTATTGATATCACTACTCTTATTGAGTTTATTAATATTAATATTAATAATATTATTAATTACTATATTGTTTTTCATGGAAAAAGTAGAGTTGCTCCCCTTGATTTTAAGAGATTTTTCTTATTCGTTCTTTTTATTACAACGGCGTCACTTCAAATTAGAATTTATAATTTTTATTTCCAACCTTATTTTCAATCTTAAATGCGAACCTGGGTCTAAAGTTCTTGAACCGACATAAAAAGAAAACGGTTTTAAATAAAGACGGTGTCATTATATATACCGTGAGGGATTCCTTTAAGCCAACACTTTTCAAGCTTTCATGTCAGCAAAAAACCACAAAATCAACTTCGAGAAAAACCTATATTCCGCTTAATCAACCATGTGAAAAGCGAAATAGGAAAAAATCAGTAAAAACATATTAGAAATTATCAATACCAAACTAAGGGAAAAATTAGAACAAGCTTTGGTAATTTTCCATTGGTTAACAATGGAAAATTACCAAAGCTTGTTTGGAGTAATAAAAATAGAAAAACAAAGCTATTTTCATCTAGTTTCACATAGTGAATTTCTACCGTCCATCACGGAAAACATATTGAATGACGCTGTACAAATAGCACAACAACATGTAAAATTACAGACGTAGATATTAAAATAATCAAGCACTGCCGTAAATCTTTGTTGTTCCACAATAACGAACCATGGGCAAAAAACAAAGTCACGACATATTTCATGTAACAATCGGTAGTTATGATGGAGCTGTTGGAGTTTTGGGGTAGCCTGGTATACTAGTGAGCCAGCCAAAATGAGCTGACTCATTTTATATTTCACCAATAGAAGCTTTAACCAATCAGAAGGCTCAAAATATTCAATCGGACGTGTATAATGGCGGTCATGTTTTTCCGGAATATGCACTGCCAGCCTTTGATATCGAAGACTGAAGAATTACAGAACCGATGCTGATGGTATTGGCGATATAGTCAGATTCAGTAGAGTGTCTGACTCGTGAGTGTTAATCTTTGTCGTTGTTTCATTGAACAGATTACGTACTGCGCTGTATTCTATATTCATAAACTATGGGGAACATGGTCAACAAAGGTTATGAGCCCAGATTACGACTGTATTTTGACGGAGACGAGTCAAAATACGAATTGTGGGAAGTGAAATTCCTAGGCTAACTTAGAATAGAAAACTTCATGACATCATTCTTTGCCAAGATGACCAGAAAGAAGATGATGATTTTATGGAAAGAAATGCGACCGTGTTCACCGAATTAATACAATGCCTGGATGACAGGAGTTTGTCTTTAATAATGAGAGAAGCCAGGGATGACGATCGCCAAGCTTTAAGAATATTGCGTGAACATTACTTGTCAAAAGGTAAACCCAAAATTATTGCTTTATATACTGAACTAACCTCGTTAAGGAGACGAGAAAATGAATCTGTAACAGATTGTATTATACGAGGTGAGAATGTCACAAATGCCGTAAAAATGGCAGGTGAGACTATCACAGATGGGCTGCTAATAGCCATAGTTTTAAAAGGATTACCAGCAACATTCATACCATTCACGACAGTCATAACTCAAAAAGTTTAAAACTGCGTTGTGTAGTTATGAAGAAACTGATAAAATGTGTAATCCCCCAAATCAATGAAATAACGTAATGCAAGTGAGAACGTCATTTAAAAAATTCAGAAAACCAGTCCCTCAAACCTACTAGACTAGGAATTATGATATTAAAAACAAGGGGCTTAAAAACAACTATTACAATAACAACAACAACAACAGGAACAATAATAATAGAAAATCAAATATCATCTGCTTTAGTTGTGGAAGAGCCGGCCATGTACGTGCGAAATGTCAATTTCATACAAGGAGTGATATTTGTAAAAATGTAAAAGCTTTTTCGAATGAGCGAACATATGCTTTTTCGTTTTGGGTTGGATACTATATCCAATAGTTATAATTCTTACCTAGTCGACACGGGTGCGACAAATCATGTAATTACAGATGAAACAAAGTTTATTAATTTTGACTCCAACTTCGAGTCAGATTCCCACTTTATTGAGTTGGCTGACGGTACCAGGGCTAATAATTTAGTTTTAAGAGCCACAGCCTGTATTTATTTACGCAATACTAAAGGAAATATTTGTAAATGTTTATTAAAAAGGGCTTTATATATCCCTAAATTTAAACAAAATATTTTCTCGATTCAGTCTGCTGTTAAAACTGGTGTTAACGTTAATTTTCACCGAGACAATTCGTGACTTTTAATTAAATTAAAAGCATTAGAAATTCCTTTTGAAGACGAAACAGAACTAATACTTTTAATTTAATTATATAAATAAATTTGAAGTTTGTAGCTTCGGTTTTTGAAACATGGTAATTCCTGTGTAGAGAAGAAACCATATTTTAAATCAGTTAATTTATAATATTTATGCTCTGTAAATTTACATTGAGCAGTGTTTTTTTAAAATAAAAATATTAATGAGAATACCGGATTATATATCTCACTGTTCTTTCTTTTTTTGTTAATATATATATATATATATATATATATATATATATATATATATATATATATATATATATATATATATATATATATATATGTTTCCTAATAATTTAATATATATATATATTTAATATTAATTTAATTTAATAATAATCGAATATATATATATATATAAATATATACATATATATATGTGTGTGTATATATATATATATATATATATATATATATATATATATATATATATATATATATGCAAAAATTAGTACAATTCTGAAATGTTAGATCTCAGCTAAAAAGATCTGTGATAATGTGTGCCAAAGAATCAAACAGATATATTTCCCGAAAGCTTAGCTGATTGATGTTATATTCAGAACCCCGACTCCAGAGTTTCGTAGACGAACCGTTTTTGTAATCGTTTGGGACACTCGCTGGATGTATCAACAATTGATTTCCGATTTTCTCTTTTTTTTACTTTTATATTAAGTTAAAAATATTTATATAAATATATGCATATTGTATTGTATTCGTTTGTTGTAATGAATGCAAAAGACAGGTGATAATAATATGTCTGCATTATCATCATTTAAATATAAAATAATGTCCTGAATATTGTTAGATCCTTTCTGATTTAATCGATATGGCATTTGGATATATAGTAAAAACGGAAAGCATATAGACACGATAAAGAAGTAATATAATGTTATAAAGAACGCAACCTCCTTTCTAAAAATGGTCGATTAGCCTAAAACCTATCTTTTTTTCTCTTTTTTTTTTTTTTTTTTGTTGGTAAGCCGGTAAGTGCTGCCATTAAAGACGATTCCTATGAGCCTCTTTTCTGTTATTTACGGACGTCATTCAATAGGATGGATGGTCTATTTTTGGATTGGAATCTAAGTGTCTTAGAAGAGCGACGTTGATGCAAAGACAGATATTATTTGCGAAGCTTTTCTTCCTGCAATGTACATACATCGAGCGTCGATTTAATTATTTTTGTTTTTAATCCCACATGATTATGTAAATGAAGCAACGAATTGCTTTTCCTTTCAGTATTTCTTTCTTTCTTTATTTATTTCATTCTCTTTTTTTTCCTTTTTCCTCATTTATCAACCAGCACTGATATTCAAATTTGCTCGCGTCAAGACCTCTTCCTTTGTTTCAGAGATCTGCCTCGCCATAAAATGTTACCGATGCGTTTAAAATCGTTTCACATACGGCATGTTACGATATCAAACTTTATTATTATTATTATTATTATTATTATTATTATTATTATTATTATTATATGTGCAGTGTCCATTCACTTTGGCTATCATAACTTTCCCCAATTTCATCTCTTTTGTAGTTCTTAATAAATTTTGTCGTTTTGCTATCTTCCTTACTGATTATATTTTTAAAATACACTAGAAAAATATCAACATTTATGTATTACCTTTATACGTTGCTTATATAACTTTATTTCTAAGCTGTGATCTAAATGCTGGGGTCATTACGTCTTTCAGGCAAAAAAACGTCTCCCAGCTCATTTTCTGCTAGCCATTTACAAATGCCAGTTCCGTATTCCCCCACTCCTTGTTTCAACCCTCCATTTACACATGACTGTTAGATCAATTACTCTATGTTAACTTCTGTCGCTCTTGCCTTCCATATATCCTGCGGGTGTCAAATTCTCAAAACCATCTTTTCTTAATGAGCTTCACAGTAAATGGTTAAAATATAATATTTTTATTTATTTTTATAGTTTAGCCATGTGAGCGTAATTTACATACGACTTCCAGTAGGTTATCAAGTTTTTAATAACGAATATAGACTTATATCGATCATTCTTTATCTAAATATTGATAACGGATAATATCAACCGATCAGTTTTCGTTACTGCTTCAACCATGAATACAAACGTAAAGCTTATAACTTACCAGCCAATGGCATATCCTTTAAATTATCGAGAGGAAACAGTAATATTCCTTGACAACATTACATTTAAATATTTATAATCAATAATGCATACGCGGTTAGAGTAACGGTTATCGAAGGTGACTCATGGAATCGGCGAGACGTGTTCCAATTTATGTCTTATGGAGAGTCATGAACACTTAACTCCTGATAGCATAAAGCGTACTAGAATAAAAAATGTAATCGGTATACCGCGTTCAAATATTGACGGACTTTGTATAATTCTGGTTGCATTTTCCTCTAGCTGTGGCTTAATTATCTGGATATTCTGGTTTCTTTTGACTTCGCTGGCAGCCAGTCTAGGAAAAGAAAAGCTCTTAATTTAAATCCTCGTCTAGAAAGTATCGTATATATATATATATATATATATATATATATATATATATATATATATATATATACAAAAACAAGCAAAATAATTTGACATAAATAAACAAACAAATAAGCGACTTCCGGTAAAAGTAACCGCCCAAATAGACTACCCACAATGCACCACTGACCCTTATATATAAATAGCCGAGGAAAATAACGGCACTACTTGTCTGACGATTGCACTAGCATCAAACAGACTGTCGCCTCTAAATGCTGACTTCTATGTTCACTTTTATATTTACACACGCTCTATCTCTGATATTGAGCACTTTATCCCATAAATACAGCACACTTTAAGACTATATTTCTTCATATATGTATATATATATATATATGTATGTATGTATATCTATATTATATGTAAGGAAATGTTTGTTAGAAGCAAGGAAAGGAGTATTCAACTCCTATGTGATATCAATCCTCCCTTATGGTAATGAGTGCTGCACAGTTACCACACAGACGAGGCAACAATGATGCGGTTCTACAGAAGGATACTGAGAATAACATGGATGTGTTTCCACAGAAGCATGTGCACAACGATTAAGTTTTAAGAAAAATGGATAGAAAAAGAACACATAATTAGATAAGAAAGCAATAGAAATTTCTGGGTACATAATGAGGAAAATGGCTTGTAGAGTTTTCACAGACAGAAGACATATTGAAGGCAAAAGCAATTGTGAAGAACGATGCCTACCGAACTTCTGATGGAAGACAGCACATGACAGAAAGAAAAACCTGTACCGAGATTGCTCTATCTACGATTTGACAGATCTTCTCTGTTCTGCGATAGTTAAGTCATCAGTCAGTTATGTGCCATGCTTGATACACGCTTAGGTGATCATCTATCTTTCGATACGTGACTGACGAGGCAGTTTTTCCGCAGTAGGTTGCCATTTCTTTCTGCGGTAGATCAAGGTTATAGAAACCGGTCTGTCCTGCTATTTACCCATAGCTGGGGGGAGAAGGAGCGGATTCATACTTTTCCCAAGAGTATTAGCACATAAGTGAATGTAATGGATTCGACTCAGATTACTCAATCCGAGCCGCTATCAATTACTCCATCGTGCCTTTACGTCACCTTTAAACCATAGACAGTTTAATCTGTTCAGATCTGAGGTTAGACTTTGAGATCGAAACAGATTAGTTCCCATGCATATTCATTACAGATTTACAGCATTTTTGTCTCTTTACCGGCATGTTTAACATTTGATGTCTATTATCATGAACATGTTGGATCACTTCTGCCTGAATTTCTGGGATTTATCATTATTTACATGCGAACGGTGGAATTATGGATTGAGGAATCGGGGAGCTGAGTTCGAATTCCAGTCGAATCCATTGAATTCACTTACTTGCTAATACCCTTGGGAAACGCATGAGTCCTCTTCTTCTCCCCCCCCAGCTATGGGTAAATAGCAGGACAGACCGAGTTCTATAGCCTTGAATAGCAACTGGTCTACCGCAGAAAGAAATAGCAACCAAAATCTACCTCGTCAGTCATGTATCGAAAGATACGTGATCGCTTAAGCGTGTATAACGCATGACACATAACTGACTGAAATTCACTTACGTGCTAATACCCTTGGGAAAGGTACGAATCCTCTTCTTCTCCCCTCAGCTATGGGTAAATAGCAGGACAGACCGGGTTCTATAGCCTTTATCTACCGCAGATAGAAATGGTAACCTACTGCGGGAAAAAGCATCTGCTTCACCAGTCATGTATCTAAAGGTACATGATCGCCTAAGTGTGTATCACGCATGGTACATAACTGACTGACATGCGAACTACAGTCTTCATCTGTGTTTTCTCTTATCACGACGTTCCAACTGAACCATTTCTTTAATGTACGGAGGTAGATATTTCCCGCCCATCACGTCTACTTAGTATTTAGTACTACCCAGTTATTGCTCGTCTCATTTCCACTGCATCCAAGTACACAGTCCGAGTTTGCTGACAGTAACTGTGAGTTCCCTCAATGGGCTGGCCAGTGTACATGTGTAATTGTGTAATCCCAAGTTGGATGCTTCCCTGATCACTGCAATCTTAAACTGTTCAAGTCTAGTGGCAATCGGAATCTTCCCCACATATCCCCATAAACTGTGCTGCTTACGAAGTAATCCTCTACCTCAAGTGACCCTACGGCCTTGTCCCGAGTGAAGAGTATTGAAAAAATATTCCATCAATAAGAAGTGTTTTCAATGGTGCATGTCACAAATGGCATTTTCTGTGATGCGACAGTGGCCTTGTCTCGAGTGTATCGGATTAAAGACGTGGGACTGTATAACGTATATGCATGGCTAATGATTTTACGATAGGGAAACATTCAATATCAAAAATAAAATGTTTGTTAGTGGATAGGATGTATTGAACATTAGGGGAAAATTCTGATACAGAAACATGTCATTATATACAGTAAGTAGATTGCTAATTAGATTAATATAGTAACGCATTCTAAATCAGTGACAAAGTTATTGTCATTGGTTAGGATTTGATATAGTCATTGCTGACAAAAGAATATCATACCAGGTAAGTGCAATGCTATGATTTTACTATGTATTCATATTCAGCGAGAAAAGTATTGTCAGTGGTCAAGATTTAATACAATCATTACTGACAGAAGAAAGAGATAAAGTAATTGTAACATGGTCGGAGCCAAGGCAATCCTCACAGACACAAATGTGCTATTATATGCATAATGTAAATATTCCGAATAATTTACAATAAAAAAAATCACTCAAGAATAAAGGGATTTTTCTTTTTAGGGTTTTTATAATTAATTAATGAAAAGTTAAGTCATTACTATAAACATCAAGAAAGAAAACGACTGGAAGTCGTCAAAGTATTACAAATATTACAGGAAAATGGTTTTTATTTTTGAATTTTGTTTTTTTCCACTTGAGTTTCGCTTCTTAGGGTATCTTCCTTCTTGTTTCATAAATATTCGTTATCCTTCCACTCCAGCGATAAAGACCGCACGTTTCACACCAAAACGCGTCAGCAAAGACGAACGCCGATTAAATCCCAACGAGCTGTCTCGATTCGTCGTCTCGATTCGTCTCTTATCAAATTAATCCTTAGAAATTAATCATATAATTAAACAGCTTCTAACTTTTTATGGCATTTATTTTTTTATCGACTCTTGTTACTTAAGGTATC